>JAQQSK010006117.1:0-14588 GCA_028658325.1 Potorous gilbertii
CCTAGCATTCATGGAGCCCACCCCCACATCATGATGTCTCTGGATGGATTCCAGAAGGCCTATGAATTTGAACAGGAAAAAATATATACAACTTTATTTAATTTTATTTATTTCATTATTATTTATTAATTATCATTTATTATTTTTATTTTTTTATTAACCACTAAGTGAAATTTAGCATTTTCTTCAATTATCTAAAAACATTATTCTTAGAAAGTGTTCATAGGCTTTACCAGGTTGGCAAAGGAGATCAAGATACACAAAAAAGATTCAGAACTTCTGTCCTGGACCCAATTTCAGTCATTCACTAGTGTTTTCAGCTCCAGGACCATCCAGGAGTACCATCTAATTACTGTTTTCACTGTCAGAATCCTGAATTTAGGGCAGTTTTTTTCTCAAAATAATTTTAGGAGATGGGGTCAGGAGCAAAGAGACAGAAAGACATTATACTTCTCTGGGAATGTGGTTGATAATGTTCTCATTACTTTAATATTAATTTCTCTTCTAATTAAATGTTCAGTGTTTTAAAAATCTTCCTTGCCTGGATCTATTAGAAGTTCCCCAGGTTCAAATGAGTCAACAAAGTTAAATGATCATGAAAAATCCCCGACTCAGACATAAATCCATGCAGATCACAGACGGCATTCGTTTGGGCTACCAATACAAACTATCATTGCCAGTAGGGATATGGACTAGACCCATGCTTTCACTGATATAGGGAGTTCCCAGACAGGGAAATTCCCTCTACCAATACAAGTTGACTCCTTCCATACAGTTTACAGTCTTAGGGAATTGCCTAGAAAACTAGGAGGCTAAGAAACTTGTCTAGAGTAAGTATCATAGATAATACTTTACTCTCCCTGGTTTTAAGACCAATTTTCTGTCTCATACACCATGCTGTTCCCATAATATTACTATTATAGTAATTAAAGTATACCTCATCTCCCTCTCCCATAAACTCACCTATGGTTATCTCTTCAAAGTATTCACTGACAAAGGCTGTTGACAGTCCCAGAAATAACTTAATCCTAGACTTCTATTCTGGGGTAATGGATTTCTGATGGGCTAACAAGCCCCATTCCTATTAGCATGTGCAACGTGAATACCTTAATGAAAGTCCCACGTGGACTTTGGAGCATGCCCAGATATTCTGTAACTGGTTTCAGTTCACCAACTATGTGGTGAAGGCATGGCTTTTTTCATTGGCTACTGAGCCAAAACTGAGTGATCATTCAAAAGGCATCCTCAGGACAAAGCGGTACTCATATGTTCCTGCCTGCTTCAAGTGTTTTGAATGGAGACATGCTGTAAATCTCTGGAGAGGTAGAACTCTCAAGTCCTCTCTTACCCAGGATCAACATGTGGTCCAAGAACCCAGGCCTTGTTTGGTTTTTTTGGTTGTTTATTTTCATTTGTTTTTTACCTCTTTGCATTTGTTCTTTCATGATATAGGTGAAGGAATATTGAAAATAGGGCCTCTAAGTAGTGCAGTAGAGAGAGAACCAAACCTAGAATCAGAAAGGTCTGAGTTCAAATCCAGACTCAGACACTTACTAACTATATGACCCTGAGCAAGTCACTTAACCCCTGATTGCCTCAGTTTATTATCTGATAATGGAGAAGGAAATGGAAAACCAGTTCAGTACCTTTGCCAAGAAAATCCATGGATGTCTATGGATTCATGTAGAATTGGACACAACTGAAAGACTGAACAATTATACTGAAGATGGCTATAACACTGTGAAACTCAAAAGGTCAGAATTACAAGTGTCAAAAAGTTTTGGAGCCAGATCGGAGACTAAGATTTGCTAGAAAATAGACAGTGAAAACAAAACCATAAGAAATATATTTGACTCCGCATAGATCAAAGGCAGCCAAGAAGTAGCCACAATTATTCAACTGCTGGTTATATGGAAGTTAGAAGTGAACTTGTGTATAAATGCTATGTACAAACTGTTTCATGTCTGAAGCCACCCTCCCCAGGGACCAAGACAATATAAGGGAAGAGAGCAGTACCCCAGGTGTATGGGGAAATGATTATATCTTCTGCTCTGTAATTGATATTCACTGGTTAAATGAAACCAGGGCACTAATCTCTGACAGTTAACACTGGCTAGAACATACTGAAATGAAGGTTTTTACCAATAACATTAGAGAGATATTTCTAGCTCCTCATGGGGGATATGTAGGTAGCCTTGCAATTGGGAAGTTGACTAGTCTGTCCAAGTGGGAGTTGGGATAAGAGTCCTCAAGAGCTTATAAGATCCCCACTGGCATTGCCTTTGGCATGATATTTGCCTGTGGAAAGATCTCAGGGTAAATGAGATCATGAACAGAGCTTTTCATATTCCCTAGAGAATGGTCATAAATTCCGAAATTACTGGGAAGAATATTAATTTCCTTTAGGGTATGTAATCAATATTGGAAAATGCTCCTTGTACCTTACCCAGGTCCGAAGAACGGTTTGGCACTTGTTTTCTCATCACCTGGCTATAGTGAGGCTTCCATTGTACAACCAGGCCCACAAAACTGGGGAGAGTACATTAAAATCAGAAATGCTGTGCACTTTGCTAATGGCAAAATCTTGGGAACATGAGACATAAACTGACCATGGAAATGAAAAACAAGCAAATCTGGCTTAATTGCAAATAATAGCTTTGCAGCCTTGTAATTGGGAGGAGGTAGAGGAGACAGGGGGCGGCATTTCAGAAGCAAAGCAATCATGAAATATCCCCACATTAGTGCTCTGCACAAACATCAAACATGTGGCCAGAAAAAGAAAAAAAGATTCAGAAACCCTGAGAAAGATAATGGGTTTCTCTTAATTTGGTCTGCTAGGGATGTATTAAGTAGGGCAGCAGTCTCCATGTGGAGTTGATGTTGTTTATATTTTGGTTTCTAATTAGCATAGTCATTCTGCAGTCTTCTAGCAGACTTCCCATTCCATATAAATCTCATTTGGCCTTGAGGAAGGTTATTAGAGCATCCACAATGAGCACAAATGAAGAGGACTGTCTGCCAAACAGCACGAAGGCCTAATGTGTCGAGGGCAAGCACCCAGGCCTGAATCCAGGTTGGCACCTGACAAAGCTAGCAAACAAGAGTCGCTATGGATAACAAATCAATGTTTCTCAACATTTCCCCCCAACCCAATTCTCCCACCTCCCAAAGTTGCCCTGGCCAAGGTAATTTCATAATAAAAAAGATGTGATATTGAAAGGATGTGAAAGCTATAAAGAAAAGATTTGAAATTGATTTTGAAAGTTTCTAAAGTAGGCCATAGAATGGATGGCTTGTATTGAAGTCATTGCTTAGTCTCTCTCCTAAAACTCCTTATAAGAGAGTGACATTTCAATTTTCCCCGGCTTTGGGAAGCTTGATTTTACAGCTCTACAACTCAGTCTTTGCGAAGCACCTTCTAGCAGTGATAATAAAGTATACTGAGTGGGGATATGGACAACATTGATAAAGAGGCACTAATCCTTATCCTCTGTGAAAAATTGTCTGAAGGCAGATTCCAACCCAAGGAAAAAAAGAAAAAGAAAAAGAGGAAGAATGCTAAACATGACTAGGACTGACCTATTTTTCAACAAGCCATTGGGAGCTCAAGTTCATTTTTTGACTAATATTTTGTTCATAAAAAAAGGCAGGAGACTTAAGGGGAAAAAATTGTGAAAGAATATTAAGTCACCAAAGTCTAGTTTTATGATGCCTCTGGGGAGAGAAGATGAAGCAAAAAGTCATTTTAAGGAGCTTTGGGGGGATCTAACCGCATTGATCCCACAGATCTTTTGTAAGATCTGCCTTTGTGGTTGGAGATTTCTTTTTTACCTTGTCGGGAGCAGAAGCATTGGAAAGAGGCCTCCAATGCTGTTCATAAAGTTTTATCACAGCTCAGATGATTATAATTTGTAGCCAAACCTCCTTCTACCATGAAAAACAGAATGCTAATTATGTGAGAATCTAGTCTAGCCCCAGAACAGCCAAGAATTACAACTCCCTTGACCACACACTGGAATTCCCTACGATTAAACTTTACTAAACTTCGATCATTTTTCATATCAATTTGAATACATCAGCAAGTTGGTTAGCCAGCAACATTTACTAAAAAGTCAGAGATAGATACTATAGATATCAGTCTCCCTATCTCCGCTTCCTCCCCTGTCTAGTCCATTCTGTCACAGTTATAATCCTCCTAATACAAAGTAATGCCACTCCCTGATCATGACACCTCAGGGACTCCCTCATTGCTTATAAAACACAAACGCCTCAGCCTGCCTTTTCAGGTTCCCAACTATTTGACTCCATGGCCTTATTTCAAATTACTCCCCATCATGAACTCTACTGTCTAGCCAAGCTGAGCTACTAGGTATTTTGCCACTTTCTGTGTCTATGACTTTCTGTAGACTACTCTCCATGTCTGAAATCTGCTCTTTTCTTCTCTGCCCATAACTCCCCAAGAGCGGAGATTGTTTCATTATTTGTATGTATAGCACCTGTGCCCAGTACAGTGCCTGGCAGATAGTAGGTGATTAATAAATATTTGTTGATTAATTAAAATTCACCTCTTTATACAAGGACCAGATCAGGTGCCACCTTGGTCACTGAGTTTTCCCTGATTCCACACCTCAATCTCCTCTGTCAGATTTTCCTAACATACTTTATCTGGGTCTCTCCTTCTATTCGTCATGTTCTATCCTACGTAATATTTGTTTACATACATGCCATATCTCTCCCCAGCTCAGTTTTCACTCCAGAAACTCCTCCAGGACAGAGATTGAGTCATTTTTTTCATCTGATTCCCAGGGCTATTATAATATCTGACATATAGTAAACACAGTGTTTGTTGGATTCAAATGAATTTAATAATTTCTGCATAGATCTCTCGAATAAAGGAATAGCCATGGTGAAAATTCCCTGAGATGCAAACTATTAAAAGCAGGAGGTGAACGGTTATGTTTAGGATAAGTTAGAGACCTTCAGTACCACTGTCAACTATTTTCCAAAGTATGCTGATGTTTCAGTTAGTTTTGTGGGACCCTAAATAGTTTGCTGTACTTAATCAGAGTCTACTTGGTCATTCAAAGATCAACAGACCATCTGCAAATAGTCAGGCTTCTGAACAAATACTGTCAGAGGATACTAGAGCATGCCACCTACTTGCAGATTTCTCCTTGTTTATATTCTAAAGGTCTCATACTTCAAGATTTTTAGAGTCTTGAAAGCTTCTATAAAGACAATAATCAAGTTCCTCTGATAATGTGAATTAAGTGAATTACATCACTCCAGGTGTGTTCCAATTTTATATTTATGAATAAATAATTATTTGCTAACATTATAAATGCTCTGTTTAATATATGTAAAGCTCTTGATAATGCACCATTCAACTAAAAATAATAATAATTTATTCTATTGAATTAATATAGTATTATTGCCAAGTTTGCAACTAGTTAGAAATTTCTCATACACTCAAGTTAACCAAGTACTAAACCAACATGGGCAGCTAAGTGGTGCAATGGATAGAATGATGGGTCTAGAGTCAGGAAGGCTCATCTTTCTAAGTCCAAATTCTGCCTTAGATAGTTTCTAGGTGTGTGACCCTGAGCAAGTCCCTTAACCCTGTAATCCTCAGTTTCTTGATCTGTAAAATGAGCTGAAGAAGGAAATGGCAAACTACTCCATTACTTTTGTTTTGCTTGGTTTTTAATTTGTGGAATAAAACAACCATTTGCATTACATAGTCTGAAAAAAATGATTGCACAAATATCATTTTAGAATGACTTTGAGCAAGCAAGTCATTTTAACTATTATAAATATCCAGATTAGCTATAAAGAACTATGAAGACAGAAGCCTTCTATGTCCAGAGAAAGAATTGATAAATAGAAGTACATATAGGAGAATTTTACATATATATGTATATTACATATAGGTGTATATATATATATATAGATGCATCTCTGTGTGTGTGTATACACCTATTTGTGTCCATTACCTTTGCCAAGAAAACCTCAAATGAAGTCAGCAAGAGTTGGATACAATTGAAATGACTGAACAACAAAAAATCTATATGGCTAAAGGAATCAAATCAAACAAAAAATCAAGTGACTATGGTGATTTTTGCACTCCCAACCTAGAAAGATGAAGGAGAAATTTGCTTGCCCTGATTCACCAGTGGTTTCATTACTTGACCACCAGTCATTTTACAATGTCACCAAGTCAGCCACTTCTTGGACTTGAGGCATAATGAGAAAAACATCACATAGCAGATAAAGTCCTGGATGAGGTGTCAAGAGATATCAGTGATAATTCTGGGTTGTCACTAACCATATGTGCAACCCTGGACATATCATTTAATCTCTTTAGACCTTAGTTCCTTCAAAAAGTAAAATAAGAATGTTATGATAAAATGTAAGATCCTTGAGGGAAGAAATTATTTATTTTTGTCTTTGTATCTGCAGCACAGAGAACAGAGATTGATATGTAGTTTCTGATTAATAAACTTTGGTTAGTCAGTTGGCTAAAAAACTGGTTGATTGGTCAGTTGATTGGCTTAGTTGATCTCTTGAGGTTCCTTTTAGTCTCACATTTCTATGATTGCAGCATTTTCGACATTTGTTTGGCGTAGTCGTTTATGTCAGGCACGCTCTGTGTCAAAGTCTTCCTCTAATTCTAGATTTCCTTTTCATCATATCTTTAAAAATCAGTTTTCAGCATACCGATAGGGATCCAACATAAGACATGGGATTTTGCATCTCAATCGATGACTGGCAGTGGGACTAAATTGAAACATTTGAGGCTCAGTTTACCTATGTTATTAGCTAGGATCATAAATATAACATACTCTAAGTATTTGCTATACCCATTAGCAGTAAAGCAGCATTTGTTCTTCATGCTTCATAACTGGACTTATAGTCAGTTAACTTCTTGAAAAAAAATTCACAAAAACTTAGAGATTTGATTGAACGACTCTTGACTCCCTATAAACGTGGTGTTATCTTGCGTGCCTGAGTGGTTTATTCTTTTCATGCACTTTTTGTCATACTTGTCCTGGTTAACTGGGCTGTACTCTCACAGAAATCTTCCAACTGACGTGGTTTAAACCATGACCGATCCACTCACTTGAGTCCTTAGTAGAACATTACAAAGGGCTAGAGACAGGATGATTTGCTGGATTTCTCAAAGACTAGAATCAAAAAGACAAATTATAGCTATAGAGATTGTGCCTAATCACAGAGAAAACCATTTTTCAGGATGGCCCATTTAAAACACCCACCTGTCAACTCTGACCCTGGAGAGGAGACAATGTAGAAATTAAGGGCAAATAAAGAAAGTAGAAATTGATGGATATAGATGTCACATGAGGGAGAACACCCATCTCAAGTCTCAGTTTGACCTTTGTGAGCTTTACAAAATGTATTTAGCTCAATTTTTCTTAGATACCCCAAACCATATAGGAGAATAGGACTGGTTAAGAACATTTTTGTATTCTGATATCAATAGAAAATATCATTAAAGCATAGGCATATACTAGTGGTTATTAATGACTTTCAATCCTATATTTTTCACAGTGACATCAATGTCCCCACCCCCACACCCTCCCCCTTGTACTCATGGGCTTGGCTTAAGTTGCTTTGCCTTAATAAGTCAGAACAGATCAGTTCCCAAGGACTCATGGAAGACTATCCCCAGTCACCCTAAAATACAGGAAGTATCCATCTACCTTCTTTAACTGATCCATGCAGGGCTCTGGAAATTCATCTTGAGAGACCCTATCTTAAATACATTCCCAATATGTTTATCACCCTGGGATGCCAGGGTATCTGATTTTCTTTTTCAAAATGGTAGAAAAAAGACTATCACTTGACTTCAATCATATCTTTTTAATGGAAAATCAAAATAGGCTTTCTACTACATGATAGCCAGTGTAGCTTAAGTTAGATAACTATGTATCCTAGAGTATTACATGATACTTAAAACATGATTTAATATTAAGCTCTAAGATATAAATTCTACATTCACATGATATCATGTGATACCTACACATACATATGTTTGGTAAAACTCAGTACAAAAGAAAAAGACAAATAAAGCTTGTGACCAATCAAGATCAAAACATTGACCAAGAAAATTCAACAAGTCAGAAACCATTTAAGTGTTGATTATGCAAAAATAAAAACAGTCTCTGCAGTCAAGAATATTACATTCTAATGGAGGAAGACCATATTTAAAAAGAGGATGAAAATAGGACTTGTGACTGCATGGTAGCAAAGTCTTTAGAGCCAAGCAGAGTCAGGAGAAGAATGAAGGATACTATCCCAGGCCCATTCTCAAAATAGAAGTTTGGAGAGGAATTCATCAGCTGGAGAAGCAGATCACAGGGTCAGAGTGATGTTCCAGGGTAAGAAGGCCACAGACACTAAGGAAACACCCAAAGTAAGAAAGCAATTGAGGTATGGTAGAAAAGTCCAGAGAATCAGAAATGGACATGGAAGATGAATGACAGGGAACTATTTTGAGGCCTTCCTCAAAATGGAAATTTTCAAGAGGAACTCACCAGTGAGAGATGGGAGTCGCGGGGATGATCCAAGGTGAGAAGGCCACATGCAAAGAAGGATGTTCCAAGGTAAGAAGACAGTTGAGGTGTGGAATTAAATCCACAGACTCAGAAGGAGAATCACGAGAGGAATAAGGAAGAGTTTGTGGCAGGACAGTGTGATGATAACTACTTTTAAGTATTTGGAAAGTTGTCTCATGAAAGAGAAAAGAGACATTCTGGAGGGCTCCAAAGGGCAGAACAAGAAATAATAAGCAGAAGTTCTAAGTAAACAGAAAGCCCAATTAAAAGAGCTTACTAACAGAAGTCTTCAGGCAGAAGTTGGATGTCCACTTGTCAGATATGTTTTACCAGGCATTCCTTTGGGGTATGGTTTAGACTATATGACCACTAGAGTCTCATTCAATTTCTGAAATTCTGTGACTTGGTAATAACCAGAGCTGTCAAAATAAAATGGACGGGCCTGCCTATGGAGCTAGTGAGCTCCCCACCCCTGGGAGTATTCAAACATGGGATGAATCAAATTATTCCCTACAGGTAATGATTGAGTTGGAAATCATCGAAATTCCCTTCCATTTCTGAGAGTCTATGATGTCTTGGTGTCAAACAACAAGAAGAAACAAGATTTTTCCTTTTTCAACCAATTATTTTAGCATCCTATGCAATGTCATTTTCTAACTTTGTTTCTTTACATAATCCATAAGCAAACTCTTTAACCACCAAAATTTTAGTGACCCACCTTGCATCCCATTTGTAAATATTTTGTATAAACATATATTTATATGTTTTGCCCCCAAAGAAAATAAGTTCCTTAAGCTGTTTCCCTTTGTCATTGCAAAATTCCATGCTTAGCACAGTGTCTGATATATAACTTAACAACAGTTGTTCAATCGATTAATTGACTTTATTCCTATCACTTAACAAAAAGTCAGATGAGCTCACAACCATAGAGGACAAGGTGACAGCATAGCCCACACTGCCAACACAGTCTACATGGCCAAAATGAAAAGTTTTTGTTTGGCTATAATCTGTAGAGCTTCATTTTAGTAGTTATTTCTAAAGGCTCTTTGTTTCCCTCAAATTAACATCTAGATGAGTCCCAGTGGAAAATTTAACTGAAGAAGCTCCTGCTGCAGGAATTCCTTCAGTTTTCTCCTTTTCTGAAAATCCTACTCAAGAATCCACTCAAGAAGATGCTCTAACATGAAAGAATCTTCTTTGATGTTTTATTCTCTCTCAGGCCACTTTCTGTAATTTTAATCAAATAAAATTATAAAATCAATGTCACAGAGATGCAAGAGACTGCAAGAGAACATCTGGTTTAGTTTCCTGATCTCAAACAAGTGACAATCCACACCATCAAGGGTGAAGAGTTTATTATCTTCTTGGGAATCTCCTGGGATAAAATTTGCCCAACTTCCCTAAGTAGCTCATTATAGTACTTTATCACCTAAAGATCAAGAAATTACTCCTCTGAGTCAATAAAATCCTTTTTATTCAGTTTTTTGTGTGGATTTAAATAACAAGTAATAGGAATCTGAATACCAGGGGAAAAAAAGAGTTTTGAGAGAACAATCTGTCAGACTTCACTGATGACTGGATGTGGAGGGCAAAGGAAAGGGAGTAGTTAAAGAGACTCTAATGCTTAAAGTCTAGAAAACAAGAAGGGTGATGATACACCACATGCTAGGCAAAATTCTGAGGAAATGAAGTATCTTAACTCTCAGCTATTTCCCATATCAAATGTGTGTGTTCGTCCTTCGTTGCCAAAGAAGACCACGTCATCAAAGAAATAATGGTGTGACTTGCACTTGCTTTGTTTTGAGTGAGGAAGGGCTGTGCAGGTCATCAGCCTCACTTCTCCTCCAGAGTCATCTGAATCCAGTGACCAGATAGTCATCAGTATGACTGGAGATGACCCAGGAGGAGCCAATTGGGTTAAGTGACTTGTCCAAGGTCACATAGCTAATGAGTGTCAAGTGTTTGAGGTGAGATTTGAACTCAGGTCCTCCTGATTCCTGCACTGGTGCTCTATCCACTGCACCAACTAACTGCCCCCCACATCAAATGAAAAACTGAATGAAAGAGTGAGTGAATGAATAACACCAGAAAGATAGTTTTAGAAAGCAGATGAATAAGCTAATTTCCTCTTCAGCACACTCAGATGATCCTACCCAGAAGTGCTATCTCACTCCATTGGGTTCTCAAAGTATTTTGTGTGCACCTAGCTTGATTTAGCTCTGAACTCCCTGGGACCATGCATGCTTATCTTTACTGTGACCATTTTCTGTCTTGCTAGGCTAAGTATAAGCACTCTCAATTTCCAGTGCTCTTGCTTGGTGCACTTATCAAATCAATACTCCTATTGTCTCTGAAAAGAAGCATGAATGAACTGCCTTATAGTTCTACCCATCATCTCTGAGATTTTCAAGAACACCTTAGCCTATTCACCACTCTCCTAAGGGTACTGTTTCTTTCTATTACAATTATAAGTTCTTTGCAAGCAAGGGGATGTTTTTCTTTTGTATTTATACCCAACCCTTAGTATAGTGTGTGCTACAAAGTGCATGCTTAATAAATGCTTTTTCATTCATTGATCCATTCACTCACTCAGTCTTGTGACTCATCGCATTCTGTCTTATGTACCGTATTTACACACCTGCCATCTCCCCATCTGCAATGTAAGGTCCATGAGGAAAGAAAACACTGCCTCTACTTCTTTGTATTCCTCCATGGTGCCCTGCACATGGGAGGGGTTCAGTAAACATTGAATGAGTGAATGAATTCTATTGCATCAAGAAAGGCCAATAAAAAGTTGATCATTAGATAATGGAAATTAAATGAAAACATAATCCTAGCCCTGTACAAATATCCACAGCTCTGAAAAGGGCGACCAACTCACTTCATGTAACACGACAGTCAAACTGGACTTTTCTTCATCCCCTATTCTGGTCCTACCTTCTGTCTATCATCTCTGTATCTTTGCTAAAGCCAAGCCTTGTGTCCAGACTCCTCTCTTTCTTCAAAAGGCCTGTCTCCATTGCCCCTCCTCTAGGAAGCCTCCCTTGAAGTCCCTCCCCTCATCTGACATTCCCCATTCACTTGCCCCCTTCCCTCACCACTTTCCAGCTGTAAGTAATTCACAGATATTCACTCACAGGTCATTTGCTGGACCTCTTCTTTGAATTTACTGGACTTTTTCTTGTATCATATTTCTTTCTGAATTAGTCTATCCTTCCCTCCTCTATTAAATAGTAAGCTCCTTTAAAGCAGGTTCTGTGTTGTTTTGTGTTCCCTTAGAACTTAGTAGGCAGTGAATGAATAAGGGAAGGAAAGAAGAACGGGAGGAAGGGTGAGAGAGAGAGAGAGAGAAAGGAGGGAAGCAAGGAAGAACAAGGAAGCTAGGAAGGAAGGAAGAGAGGGAGGAAGGGAGGGAGAGGGAGGGGGGAGGGAGTGAGGGCATAAACCAAAGGAAGGTAAATTTATGTGAATGGCTAGAGGACTCCCAGTTAACTGAGGGTTTATGAGCCATATTTCTTTCTTTCTTTCCTTCTTTCTTTGTTTGTTTCTTTCTTTCTTTCCCAAAACCTTAAACCCAATGGATTTAAGTGTAGGGGAAGGGGGAGGTGTGCTATGCAAAGTCACCAGTCTTACTTTCTCTTTCATAAACATCTGGGTCTAGTGGCAAGATATAAATCAGAATGACAGGAGATGATCCTGGATGCAGTAGGATACTTTGGCCTTTTCAAGTTAAGGTCTTTCCCAGATCTCAGTCTGACTTAGGCAATGCTCATTCATTGATTAAGACTAGGTATAAAATGAGGCAAAGAATGGCCTCCTTTACCTAGTCAAAAAATAAACAAATAAACCTGAGAGAGGATAATCCTCAAGGTTTCTGGTTCAAGCAGAAACAGTTGCTATTTACACTCACTCTAAGTCATCAGGGTCTAAACAAATGACCAAGTGAAGTTTGGGCTAGGACTCATTGTTGGCCAATCTATGAAAGGCAAAGTGATTTGCGTTTAAGGCACAGTCTTTAAGAAAGAAATCTAGTTTGTAAACCCCAAGATATCTTATAAGGTTTCAGAGATCAAAATTTACATTCCTTTGGGCAGAGCACCCACAGGTAAGGATATAATATCTCATGTGAATAGAGGGAGAGGAGGGAGGGAGTGAAGGAGGGAGAGAGAGAGGGAAAGAGAGAGGGAAGAATTTGCATTGCCTACCTGGAACTGGCCAGTTGGGTCTCCAGTGGGACAGCAACTACTACTCATAGGTTGTGGTTTGTCTTTCATTCTTGAAGAGGACTATGACATCAGGAAGTCATGATGCCATGACCTGCAAACGAATTGGATTTAAGTGAGGCAGGGCTGTGTAAAGTTATCAGCCTCACTCTCTCCTCCAAAGTGCTTCAGGAATAGAGTGTACTAGAAGATCATGAGGTTCCTTCTAAGATTCTGATTCAAAATTACAAGATCATCCTAATCTCTTCAATTCTAAGTTAAATTTCTTCAGATCAAAGACCAAGTAGTCTACCCTTTTATTCCTTAATAGAAATAATATAGTAATAACATTGTAGTGTTCTCCACAGCAATAGACTCAATAGTATTAATAGTTCATGTTTATAATGTACTGGATAGACAAGATATTGTAATGGAAGGAGATAGGAAAATAGGTTTAAATCCCTCCTCTTGCATTTATGAACTATCTGACAGTGGATGAGATACATAACTTCTCAGGGAAGTTCCTGGGCAGTTCTCAGTTACAGACGGGTTGCCAATGTGCAGTGATGAACAGATTTTCTACAATGGAAGCTCTCTACACTGAAAAAATTGATGTAGAAGGCTCCCTGGTTTGGAAACTCCCATCACTGCTGCAGATTAGCTATTCAACTGTAATTTACAGCACTAGAAATTTGTGTAGTGCAGTGAGCAGTCAAGTTATTTGCCAATAGTCACATAATTAATAAGTGTTAAAAGCAGAATTTGATTCTAGGTCTTCCTGAATTCGAGGTCAGCCCTCCAGCCACTATATTAACTTATTGCTTATATATATTACATCTATCAGTGTAGATGGCAGGGTTGCTCTGAGAAAAGCAGTCTGTACATTGCTCCTATACAGAGAGACCTATTAATAAACATTATCATTATGTAGTCATTGAGAGTTTTACAAATTGCAAATCTCTTTCCTCATAGTAAACTTTATGTAATGGGAAGCAGGGAGGGGGGTGATCAGGAAAATCTAAGTCTACTTAGTGAAGTCACATAAGATGGCTATTTATCAGAAGATGGAACCTCCTATGAAGTTAGAAATGTATATCAGTGCTTCGTTTTGGTGACACAGCCATTTAATCTCTATTTGCTTTAATCTAGTGGAGAAGGAAATGGCAAACTCCTCCAGTATCTTTGCAAGAAAGCTCCATGGACAGTATTGGTGTGCTATGGTCCATGGACTCATAAAGAGGTGGACACAATGGAACAATACCATAGATTATATAAAATACTTGGAAGTCTATTTGCCCTGATATATATAGGAACTATATGAATATGCCTACAAAACGTCATTTACAAAAATAAAGACAGACCTAAACAACTGGAGAAATAATCACTCATAGCCACTACTATAATAAAAATTACAATACTACCTAAATTAATTTACTTATTCAGTACCATACCCGTTAAATTATTTTTAAAAATACTTTATAGGACTGGAAAAAAAATAATAAAATTTATCTGGAAGAACAAAAAGTCAAGAATCTCAAGGGAAAAAATGAAAAAAGTGGAAATAAAAGGAGCCTGGCAGGACAAATGTCAACATGTTCTACAAAATAATAATCATCAATATAATTTAGTACTAGTTAAAATATAGAAATTAGATATGCAACATTCTGAAGCAAACAAATCTTGTAGCTTAGCAACCAAGTCACTCAAATACCCCAGCTATTACAATAAAGATATTATTTGACAAAACAAATTGGGAAAAGTTGACAGCAATCAGGCAGAAATAAGACTTGACTAGCTTTTCACACCATAT
>JAQQSK010006118.1:0-14587 GCA_028658325.1 Potorous gilbertii
AGGGAGCAATTAGAAGTCAACACTCTTGGGGAGGGACAGGATCAAAAGAGAGAAGAGATGAAATGGGGGCAGGATAGGATGGAGGGAAATATAGTTAGTCTTACACATGACTATTATGGAAGTCATTTGCAAAACTACACAGATATGGCCTATATTGAATTGATTGCCTTCTCAGTGGGGATGGGGAGGGAGGGAGGGAAAAAGAGAAGTTGGAACTCAAAGTTTTAGGAACAACTGTTGAATATTGTTCTTGCGTACAACCAGGAAACAAGAAATACAGGTAATAGGATATAGAAAGTTATCTTGCCCTACAGGACAAAAGAGAAGATGGGGATAAGGGAAGGCAGGGATATTAGAAGGGAGGGCAGATTGGTGATAGGAGTAATTAGAATGCTTGGCATTTTGGGGTAGGGGGAGGGGAGGAATGGGGAGAAAATTTGGAACCCAAAATTTTATGGAAATGAATGCTGAAAACTTAAATAAATAAATTTAAATACAAAAAAGAACCCAAACAAAAACCGCCCCCCAAAAACCAAAACAAACACAACTATGCTGTGCCAATCATTCCTTGTAGAAGCTAGATGGCTGCTAAATATTAATCAAGTGGTAATTGTAAGGTCCACCAGCAAAAAGAATTGGCATGGAACGTACTACAGTATACAAAGAAAAAGTAATAATGAAGTTTGTTTTTGGCACAGCTCAAGGTGGCCACAGCTGTATGAACTATTAGTTTCATTTCTAGGTCAACTTAATTGTTAGTTTTCTGAGATAACAAGATGTGTCAATTAGTGTATCCTGTAATGATGAGACTTTTGCTCTATTAAATCTATTAAATTCTGTTAGGAAGTTTCATTTGGAAGCCAAGTGAAATGTGTCTCTATTCTGTTACACCAGTCAGTTTCATATAAATCAAAGATTAGTCTAAATAGTGTAGTTAAATTACATTGCAGATAATAATAAACAGAAGATTCTGGTGATATCAACTCATTTAGGGAAGATAATATAATAATAAAATATAAATATGACTTCCTTTGCTGTAATTAAATGTCTCATTATGTCAAACCAAACTTCAAAGACTAAGATTTTGGTCTGTCAAAAAGTGCAAGGAACATTTGAAAAATCACTTACAATTTATGGATTCTTTTAACTGAGCCTCGATTTCATCATCTAGAGCTGTTGCTTCTGCATTTTCTCTTGCAAAGTTTGATAGGACATTAGCCTCTGGTATGTCTTAACAAAGAAAAATAACATAGATTAATGCTGCCCACTAAATGGAAATAACAGCTACTTGAAGGTCTGCAAGTCCTTTTACAAATACAATCTCATCTCCTCCTCGCAACATCCCTCCAAGGCAGCTACCATTATTACCCTCACTCTATAGATTAGGAATCTAAAGCAGGTCGAGATGAAGTGATTCGCCCAGAGGCACATGAAGCTGGATCTGAATTTACTAACTCTGCGTCCACCAATCTATTCACTTACCACCTAGCTGCCTAGACTTTTTGCTTCTTGGATCATCCTGGATAGTAATAACATGAAGACATGAAAAAATATAAGCCAAATTAACAAGAGTCAACTAGAAAACTTGTCTAGGATATCTAGGACTTACCTTTCCCATATAGTTTTCCTCTAATCCAAAATATCATATAGCTAGTTAACTACAGAAATTAGAATGAGGAGAAAATGCTTCAAGAGCTCCTAAAATCTTTACTCAGAAAAGAAAGCAATGATAAACTTTTAGAAACTGTAGCTAGAAAAAATTTTGATTATGAAATTAAATTTGTAGGATATATTTTAAGTCCCTAATAAAATTATCACTTGTGTTTTATGCAGGCACTTGTTATTTATAATTTACAGAAAATCAGATTCTGTGATAGTGATCTACATTATAAAAAGTTACTAATATAGAATGGTCTTTCACAAAACAATTATTTATATTACAGCTGGGTTTTATTTGAAATAAGCATTATTCAATATAGAAAGAAAGATTACTATGACAGGATTTTCACAAGCCAATTAATATCCAGGAGTGTTGGCTAACACCTGTAATGCCTGCTGCTCAAGAGGCTGAAATATTGGATCGCAGGAGATCTGAGCTACAGTGTGCTAAGATGATCCGGTTGTCATGTTAAATTTGGCACCAATATGGGGAACCTTGGGAGGGGATGACTAGGATGACTAAAGAGGGGCAAGTTGGCTCAGAAATGGGACAGGTCAAAGCTCTCTAGCACATCATTAACGGAATACTGACTGTGAATGGCTGTTACAGTTTCCTGACTGGACAGGATAAGGAGACCTACTCTCAAAATAAATAAAATAAAATCAATGAATAATCATTTATTAAGGGTTTACTATGTGCCAAGGATTATTTTAAGTTTTGAGGATAGAAAGACAAAAGTTAAACAGTCCAAGAACTCTAGAAGGTTACATTCTAATGGAGAGAGAGATAACATGCATACAGACAAATATATACAGAATATATATAAGATGAATACAAGGTAGTATCAGAAAAGAAACTGGCGGGGGATTAGGCAGTAGAGGGGAAGATCTAGAAAAGGTTTCATGAAGAATGTGGCACTTGAGCTGAGTCTTCAAGGAAATCAGGGATTCTAAAGGGTAGAGGTAAGAAGGGGATGCATTCTAGGCATGGAAAACCTTTAGTGAAAAGACATGGAAATGGGATAGTTATGTGGGCAGAACAGCAAGTAGGTCAATATAGTTGAATTGCAGAATTTGAATAATGGAGTAAAGTGGAAAAAGACTATAAAGGTAGGAAGAGGACAAAGTTTCAAAAGCATTAAATGTGAAACAAAGGAATTTTTACTTGATCCTTGAGGCAACAGGGAACCATTGGAGTTTGTTGAGGAGGGGATGGCATGATCAGACCTGTGCTTTGGGGAAAAGATAATGAGGTCTGTTTTGGAAATGGAATTTGAGCTGTCTATGAGACACCCAATTTGAAATGTCCAGTAGGCAGTGAGTGCTATGGAACTAACACTCAGAACAGAAACTAGGACTAAATACATAGATCTGATTGATAGTTGAACCCATGTGAATTGATGAGGTCACACAGAAAGAGAATGTAGAGAGAGAAGAGAAAAGTCAGGACAGATCATCAGGTTATATTTACAATTAATAGACATGTCATACATCATCAAAATCTGCAAAGGATTCTGAGAAGATTAGTCAGATAAGTAGGAGGAGAACCAGGAGTGAGAAGTGTCCTGAAAATCAAAATATGAGAAATGAGAGGCCAGGAGGAGAGGGTGATTAACAATGCCAAATTTAGTACAGAGGTCATTTTCAATAGTAATCATGGACCATACTTTTTTTTTATAATTACACTTTATTTAACATTTATTTTAAAAAATTTTGAGCTCCAAATTCTCTCTCCCTCCAGGTCTCCTACCACGCATTGAGAAAGCAAGTGATATTATATCAATCATACATGTAAAATCATGCAAAATATATTCCCATATTAGCCTACACTCAGAGTTCATCAGTTCTCTTTCTGGTTGTAGATAGTATTTTTCGTTGTGAGTCCTTTTGGAATTGTCTTGGATCGTTGTACTGATGAATGGACTACACATTTTAAAATTTTATTTCTGTACAAGCATTTATCTCTGTCTCTCTAATTTCCCTTAACCCCTAGCCCACTGAACAATATAAAAAGAAAAACCTCATAGTTCATAAAATAAAATCCTATTCTGGCTGTATCAAAAAATGTGTGTATTCTTAGTCTATCACCTCTCTGGAAGGAGATGAGTAATGTTTCATCTTTCGTACTCTGTTTATCGTTGAGTTTATCAGAGTTCTAGAATCTTCCAAAGTTGTTTTTCTTTATAATGTCACTGTATAATTTTTTCTCCTAGTTCTCATCACACTCCAAATCAGTTCATTGAGGTCTTCCCAGTTTCCTTTAAAACTGTCCATTTTGTCATTTCTTATAGCATAATGCTATTCCATCATATTCATATGCCACAGTTTGTTTAGCCATTCCCTAATAGATGGCCCCTTTTCAAGTTTTTAGCTATTATGAAGAGAGCTGCTATAAATATTTTGTCTAGGTCCTTTTCCTCTTTCTTTTTTCTTATTAGGGTATAGGCCTAGAATTGCTATTGTTGGGTCAAAAGGTTACACATTTACTTATTGAAATGATTGCATTGGTTTGAATGTAGGCCATGCTTTCTATTCAAAATCAGGGTTGCATAAAACTTCAGTGTGATCTATAATTAAAGTTATTTTTGAATATATAATTATATAAATATATTTTCCTTTCAAAGAGATTCTTTAGGGATACAACATATATTTGAGGGTAATGTGCACTTAGACTGGTATAGTAGCTATTTTTAATAATAAATTTTAATTGATCTGTTTTGTTTTCATATCATTTGCATTTCCCAATGTATCTCTCTCTCTCATCTTTCTTCCAGGGAGCAATCTCTTATAATAAAGAATAAAAAGAAAAAAAACCTTAGAAATTCCCAAAAGAAAATTGGCTATTGCAACATGATTTTGCCCCATCACAAAAGGTCAAGGAATTTGTCTAAGAGATGAGTCAATCATGAAAGTATGGAAAATTTGATAGTTTTTAATATTTTTTAGTAAAAAGTATACTAGAATAATAGACTATAGCTTTGAAAGTTTTTATTAAAAGGAAATACAAGAGTCGTATAAGTGGCATAGACACCCTCTCCCCCCAACTCTTTGGCCCCGGAGTGAATTGCTCACATCACCATCCCATAGAAATAGAATTGTTTTCTTTCAATAGGGCTTTCAGTTAGGTGGTGCAGAAGATAAGGGAGCTGGACATAGAATCAACAAGATCTTAGTTCAAATCCTATCTCAGAAATTTATTAGCACTGTGACCCTGGACTAGATACTTAATTTTGATCTACTCATGTTTCCCCAGGATAAAAGGAGATGATTTACCTCCCAGGGTTATAGTGAAGACCAAAGAAGATAAAATTTATAAAGCACTCTGGCTTTGTTTCAAGACAATGACTATGACCATGTTTCAAGGTCTAAACTAGGTTAAAGAACACCAAGCTCAGTCAGCTCTTTAGATAGGGACAATTTGCTTCTAGTAGTTGTAGAGTCTTCCTTCAAATCTACCAGATTTCAGTCAATTCTCTTTGCTGATTTAGCCTGAAGCAGTTGTTCTTATCATCTGAATCTTTTCTGTTCTGAATCTTTGAAAGCTCAGGGGCCAGTCCCCACTATCACTTTTTCTTTCCTGGTAGCTGGTTTGTCTTATTCTTATCTCTTGCTTCTCATTTTTTCATCTCCCATTACTTATATTTTCTAATTTAATATTCAAATCAGGGTCTCTTAGTGCATTAATGATACAACTCTAACTTGGACTGAAATTTAGCCTAAATCCTTGTTCAATCAGATTTAACACCAGCTAGCATATACAGATGATACATTAGCATAAGGCTCTCCTCATTGATGGAGACTGAGGTGCCTTTGGCCAACCTTTATGAGATGTGAAACTAGTGAGAGCTTTAGAGAGAAAAGATCCTGTTCTGGCTTCCAACCTCAAGAGAGATGACATGCTCTTCTAGATTCTTTTCAGGTTCCAAAAGAGAAAGAAAGACCCTAGGAAGACACCAAAATGTAGAGGAGCCAACACTTCCACGATATTCCTATTTCCAGCTACAGGAAAGACTTTAGGGAATTTGCCTTTTAGTGAGATCTGAGACTTTTGGTTGAGTTGTTATCTTATTCACTCTCTGTTTATTGTTTGCTATATATTCTTCAACATGTATTTTCTCTGATTTCTGTTTTGCTCATGATTTGAATAAATGAGTTTATTCACTATTTACCACATGTGTTCACTGTAGAACTGATATTTGGTGGGAAAGGAGTCAAGCTTTTGGATATAAAACTAGGGGCACTCTGTCTCTTTTAAAGAAGATTGATCACAACTTGAATCTAAAAATTATTCCCCCATATTCACAATATTTAGGAGAGCAGATAGACATTATTATAGTCTGGTACTCCCTCTCTCTGAGGAGAACAGAGTGACCAGTTTCTGGCCCCAACCTCCTACTTCCGGAATTAAAAGTCTCCCTTGGAGAAGGGTTGGGGGAGGAGACTCTACAGATACCTATTCTTCCCTACCTAGGAGCCACATTTAGATATACCCATGCAGACACAAATAACTTACATGGGCAAAACAGAACCAATCTACCTACACATTTCTGCATATAATTTCCCCATAGTTCCCCAAAATTTTTATGATTTATAGTTTCTCAGCTCTATTCTACAAAGCTCTGAAAACAGTCATGAAAAAATTTATGAAAACATAAATGAACTGATGGACAACAATGCCTTGCCTCCATCTTTAGTCAGTACTTAAGTTTATACACTCCTTTCAAACAGATTCTCCTCTCAGCATATTTAACTGAGGGGTAATATTCTCTCAAGTCCTCAGAACTGTCTCAAGATGCTTTTCTTACATATATATCCTTTATCTTCCCCTTTCAATAATTAGATGGTCATCTGTGAAAGGAGCAGTCTCTTGCATGAAGCAGCTAGATGACACAGTGGATAAGAGTACTGGACTTAGAATCAGAAAGACTCATCTTCATGAGTTCAAATCTGGCCTCAGACACTTATCAACTGTGTGACTCTGAGCAAGTCACTTAACTCTGCCCTAGTTCCTCATCTATAAAATGAGCTGGAGAAGGAAATGGCAAATCACTCTAGTATCTCTGCCAAGATAACCCCAAACAGGGTCATAAAGAGTCAGACATGACTGAAATGATTCAACAACAACCACACTAGTTTCCACTATTTGGAGGAAAAGGCCAATCTTAATGCTACATTCACTTTAACGCAAAGGAATTCAGTTGATTTAAAGTCAAAGGTGTCAAACTCTTCCAGTCAGCAAAACTCTGAAGTGCTTCTGGAATGAAATTAAAATGTAATTGGGAAATGGTTTAACAAAATACAATACAATGCATATAATATAATTCATGGTTCTCTAAGCCAGTGTGTAGCCACACAAAGATAATTTAAAAAAATTATTTTCAGTTTTCAACATTTACTTCCACAAAATTTTGAGTTGCAAATTTTCTCCCCATCTCTCCCCTCCCTCCACGCTAAAGATCATGCATTCAGATTACCCTCTTCTCCAAGCTGCCCTCCCTTCTATCACACCTCTCCCTTCTCTCATCCCCTTCCCCTCTATTTTCTTGTAGGGCAAGATAGATTTCTATACTTCATTCCCTGTATGTCTTATTTCTTAATTGCTTGTAAAAACAATGTTTAACATTTGTTTTTAAAACTTTGAGTTGCAACTTCTCTCCCTTCCTCCCTCCCCACTTATCCCCACTAAGACAGCCCACAATTTGATATAGGTTGTACATGTATAGTCATGCAAAACACTTCCATGACAGCCATGATATAAAAGACTATATTTCTCTCCATCCTATGCTGCCCCCCATTTATTCTAGTCTCTCTTTTGACTCTGTCCCTCCTCAAAAATATCTACTTCTAATTACCTCATCCTCTCAACTGCCCTCTCTTTTATCATCCTTCCATCCCCCCCTTCACTTATCCCTTTTCCCCCTACTTTCCTGTAGCGTAGGATAGATTTTCATATCAAATTGAGTATTCATGTTACTCCCTTCTTAAGCCAAATCTGATGAGAATAAGGTTCACTCTCCACAATGATAATTTCTATTTCACTTTGACACCATTGGTTTAGATAATATAATTTAGATTTTTAAAATAATTCAGATTGGCTTCCTTTCTCAAATAGTTTTATATGTTTATTTAAATAGATCCCAATGATCCTTTATGATTTACAAATAGCCCAGATTAATGTGATTTACATTATTAATCTAGTTTTCCCTTTAGTAAATATATATATGTATATGTGTGTGTATGTGTGCGTGCATGTGTGTGTGTGTGTGTGTGTGTGTGTGTGTGTGTGTGTGTGTGTTTGCTTTTCCCCAGTAGCTCCTTGAGAGTTGGGATTGGTTTCATTTGTCTTTTTATCCCCAGTGCTTAGCACAGTGCCTAGACCACAGTAAGTCCTTAAGAAATGCTTGTGGACTGATTAATTTAAAATATTCTAGTGTTGTTGTTAAGTAATTTCAGTTGTGTCTAACTCTTCATGAGTTTGGGATTTTCTTGGCAAAGATCCTGGAGTGGTTTGCCATTTCCTTCTTCTGCTCATTTTATAGAAGAGGAAATGAGAGAAAAAGGGATAAGTGACTCTCCCGGAGTTATATGCTAGTAAGTGTCTAAGGACAGAATTGAACTCTAGGATATGAATTTTCCTGACTTTAGGCCTGGCATTCTATCCACTGTGCCATCTAAGTGCCCCTAGTATTTTAGTATTAGACCTTATAGAAATGTTAGATCCCATCCCCACACACTCCCACAAAAAACATGTGTAAATGAAATAGCTCCACACTATATTGATTCCCATTCCAACTGATTTTTTGTAGTAAACTACCTTCACACCTTCCTTCCAATGGAAGCCACTGAATGTTCAAGTTATACCTACCCTAGTTATACCTAGCTTAGATTACTGTACTGAAGCTAAAAAAAACCCATCCCCACACTCCCACAAAGAACATGTAAATCAAATTCACCACACTCACTTCTTTGATTGATTTTAAATACAAACTTCATTTATATTACCAGACTCTACAATAAGTGAATTTCCAAAATGCATTTTGAAGATTTTTACCTGGATTAGCTGTAATAATGGTTTTCGAGATGACAGTTGCAGTCATACAGCTTCGATATTTATCAAAGCTTATTCTTATATCTGCAGCAAATATTACTGTGTAGGGGAGAAAAGCCTATTATTTTAGTATTTGTCTTATACTTATGGGTCAGAACAACATGAAAATACTGAGTACAACTATGATTATGATACCTGTTTCACGTGGTATCCAACTCTGTGCAAGTAGAATAGATTCATTATCCCAGCTAAATAAAAGGAAATTAATGAAAGGACAAATATATTAGAAAAACTAATAAAAGAATACTGTTTACAGCTTTAGAGGAGGTCAGTCCTACTGCATTGCTCATATTATTACATTGTCTTTGCATAATTGTTGGAAGCTAATACAGTTTTGCTGACACTAATATTGGCAGAATTATTCCTTATATTAATATGTTGTTGTTATTCAGTCATTTTAGTCATGTTTGACTCTTTATGACTCCTTTTGCAGTTTTTCTTGTTAAAGAGACTGGAGTGATTTGTCATTTCCTTCTCCAGCTAATTTTATAGATGAGAAAACTGAGGCACATAGGATTAGGTCACTAGCCCAGGGTCACACAGCTAGCAAGTGTCTGAGGTCAGAATTGAACTTAGGTCCTCCTGACTCTAGGGCTGGCACCCTATCTACTACATCACATTAATATTTAGTCTAGACTGTACCGAAGCTAAAAAAACCCCATCCTCACACTCCCACAAAGAACATGTGTAAATGAAATAGCTCCACACTACATTGATTCCCATCCAACTGATTTTTTGTAGTAAACTACATTCACACCCTCATTCCAATGGAAGCCAGTGAATGTTCAAGTTATACCTAGCCTAGTACCTTATAATTTTCTCCTGTATTATGGGCAATTCATTTATCTATGTCATAGAATATTTAATTCATAAATTAGAAATGTATTTTTTATTCTAAAACTTTGTGTTCCTCTTGGCATTTTGTTTTAATTAATTATCATTCTTCTCTCTGCCTTGTCATTCCCTGAGAGGTAATGATGTGCAATTATTAACTTTCTCAGGCCATTAAGACCCAATTGACACTGTGGATTAAGTGGTACCATAGAGCCTGGTAAGAGTTAATGTACCTCTTCTCTACATATCATTGATTGGAGTCTACTCAGGATTCCTTTCTTCAGAATCTTTTAGCTCTAAGTATTACTTTATCCATCTTTGGAATCAAATTTCTGACAGCATCATCTGTCTATGAATTTAACACAACTTACTACCAGAGATTGACAGGTTCTAGGGAAAATTGGATACACTTACTGTTAAAACACTTCACTAAACACTTCATTCACTCTATACAATAGTGTAAACACAATTGTAATTTACTATAAATGATTGTCTGTTTAAAACTAGATCCAAAGAATTTATTATTTTGGTGTGTTTCAGTAGAAAGAATATTAGATTTAGAGACAGAGAGTCTGGGTTCAAATTCTGGCTTTGTTACTTTCTACTTGTATGGTCTTTGACCTCTTTGCACTTCAGTTTCCTCATGTATAAAATAAGAAATTTGGCCTAAATGACCTCTAAGATTCCTTCTACCTCTTGACTCTATAACCTCAGTACAAGATAGCCCTACAGAATGAACTTTATGAATAGTGCTATAGTTGAAAACTGAAAACAAGTAAGTTAATTATTAAAAAAGAGAAAAAAGGAATAGTGTTATATTACATATCCAGAGTAACAATAAATATATGAACATGTGAATGCTTTCAAGTTTTAAGGCATTATTTCACTTTCTTACAACAAAAAAATGAAATTTTTTTAATGAAAGGAAACCTTTTTTCTTGATGAGTTTAAGTAGTTCTTAGTAATATAAAGCAATAAAAAAACTAAATGGATCTTATTTTCCTATTTTATGTTTTCATTCACGATTCAAAGGAAAGGCAGTTTACCATAGCATTGCAAAAGAAGATTCTGTTTCATCATATAGCTTTACTTCACATCTCTGACCCTTTCTTCTGTCTGAAGTTGTAAAGTATTTTGGTTCTCCAATCTTAATAAAATAAAGAAAACCATTTCATTTCATCCACAATCACAGTAGATACTTAAATACTTGTTGATGCATTGAAATATAAAAGGGTTACCCACTAACATACTAAACTGGAAACATTAAAACTAATAAATAGCAATTTGCAATGATAAACTTATGATTAAAAATATTTTGTCATGCTAACTATTCTTTAAAGTGCTTGCACAGATATTATCATATTTGATTCTCACAACAATCCTGTGATGTAAGCAGGCATTATTGTCTTCATTAGGCAGATGAAGAAATTAAGGATCAGAGACGCTGACTTGCCCAGGAACTCAAAGACAGATCTTCTAATTCCAAGTCCAATGCTCTTTCTACTAAATTACCCACGAATTTCTGTTTGGGGCCTCTTTAATTCTTTCTTTTTTCTATCCCTTAGTGATTACATCTACTTCTTTGTCTTCATTCATCATCTCTATGTAGATGCCTTCCAAATGTATACAGGTAGATTCAACCTCTCCCCAAAGCCCTTGTTTCACATCAGCTTAGACATCTCCAACTGGATGGCTTGCTGTCATCTCCAACTCAACTTGTTCAGCTGAACTCATCATCTACCCACTAAAACTTAACCTGGTTCCCATTTTGCACATACATATTGTTATAGAAAAATGTATATGTATTGAGGGGCTAGCATCAGAGAGAGATGCTAAAACAGTGATAGAACTAGATGAAGTGAAGGATACCTACAGACTACTGCATCATTCAATCTCTGATGAGAGTCTCAATAAGAGTAGAAGACAAGGGAAACAAGGCTTCAAAGAGACCTATACATCGGGGCACAAGAGCAGAAAGAAAGAAACACAGCAAAGAAATATATGTCAGTAAGAAATTTGACTTAGGGCTTCAACATGGACATAAATTCACAGACTTTGTCCTTGCTGCTGTTAGACAGAATAGCAGGGAACCAAATGCATCAAGGAACAACCTGAATCTGTCTCTTCAAAGTACTATGGATCATATGGACTGTGTAGATCCAGGAGGGATGGTAGATACAACTGTGGGTAAGAAGGCTTGATGCCCTTTGAAAAAGGGAGGAGAATTTTCCTTACAAGTAAGGGGATTTTGTAGGAGTCCATTCTTTTAATCCCATTAAATCAACTCAAACCTTTTTGTGTGAAAAGTTAGCTATTTGTGCTGTCAGTCTGAGTGACTCCATTTTAAAACCTTGTTTATAATGGTAGGGTACACTAATCCCACTCCCATGATACTGTAATGAAGGAGGAGCTGAATGGCACTAATCTATCTTCCCATAATTACATGAACCAATCAATACTTTTGCCCTTATATGGAGGTTGCTTACTGCTGTCTATAAAGAGCAGGGCACAGCTTGAATCAAGGCTGTCTCACCCAATGCTTGCTGCCTTGGCATGCATTTTATTTAAATATTTTAATATTTATCTGAGTTTACCTTATTAATTAGGGTGAGATTCAAACCAGGATTTCTTTTAACGTTGGTCTCAAGACTCCTTTCTACTCTCAGAATAATTGAAGACCCAAAATATTTTCTATTTACATAGGCTGTATCTATTGATATTTTAACATAACACAAATTTAAATGTCTTAGAGTGAAAATAGTTTTGACCTTTGAGATCCCCTGAAAGGATCCCCAGGAGTACCTGGACTATACTTTATGAATTCATAGGTTAAATGAAAGCTTTAATAGACTTGATGTCTTATTAGCCTGCATTCTTGAAGTAGAACTCAAGGCCCCGCTTGGGAGAGAAAATAAGTAATATACTAATATTCCCAGGCTTTACTAGCATGTGAGTATGAGTCACAGAGATTTTGTGGAATACACTAGCTAGGGAGAGTTTGTGGGAAACATGAGCCAGGAGACTGGTACAAGATGACAGAGTAAAAAGCAGTATAAAGCCCACCTCTCTCCCACAACTGCTCCAATAAGGATCAAGGAAAAGCACCAAACCAGGGAGTAATTAAGAAAATCAAATAGAAATCACAGTGAGTTGTTTTTGCAGCCCAGGTCAGCACAAGGAGATAGCTAAAGGCCTCTGGGAGTGGTTCTAACTAGAAATGTCCATACAGACCTACTAGAATATAGATGGAGGCTAGGGTCTATGGCTATGTACTGGAGCACGGAGTATGGAAAAGGGGCAACCTGGAAGCTTTGTTATTCTGAACTAGAAGTAAAGTCCCAGATCTAGTATAGATGGAGACTGGGACTTGTTGCTATATACCAAATCAAGAAGCAGGAACAGGGGAGAATCTTCAGCTATGTTTCTCTAACCCTGTAGCAGGTTTTCAAGCCTTTCATCATGGATCAGGGATGAAGCCTGTAATCTACAGCTGTGCACCTGGGCAGGAAGTTATAACACCAATGATGGCAGCCATGATGAATATGCATGTGTATTTCCAGGGTAAATTTGTAAAATATAAATAACTCTCTTCCTCAAAGGCAAACCCAAAATATTTATTTGGGACATCATTAAAATACCAGGAGGTAAGATTTAACAGGGTACTTACTTATCACTAATCCAGAGAGCACTGCCATCTTAAACCTTCTTTCTGTCGTTTCCCCACAAAAATAAGTTCCCCTAGACAAATTCTTCCCTCTGCCCACTCACAGCTTGCTTCTCTCTCTCTGCTCTGCCTGATCTCTTTCTCTTCTCTTTTCTTCTCTCTTTCTCTCTGCCCCTCCAATTCCCGCTTCGGACAAACTCCTCCCAGTCTGAACTCCATGTGACCCAGGCTCCATGTGATCATAGGCTCCATGTGTTAGGTCTATTAATGGATGGGGAAGATCTTCGTATTCTATTAACTTTACAGAAGTGCAATGCAAGAGTGAACCTGCAACTTTGTCTCTCTGAGCCCAGAGCAGGGTCAAAGAAGAAGAGAGGCAGCCATGTAAGGGGCAGGAGGCATGGATCAGGGATGAATCTGCAGTTCTGTCATTCTGAACCTGAAGAGCTTTTCAGTTCACTGATAAGAGGATGCAGACAGTTCCAGCAACTGTCTACTGGAGCTCCAATAAAGCGCAAGCCTATAGTGGTACTGTCAGATCCAAACCTGCATCAGAATTCTACAAAAATTAGATTAGAAAGACATTCATTAGACTATTCCTTAGATCATATTGCTTAGGGCATCCAAAAATTTGCAGCTTCCAAGCTTTAGTCAACCCTAAGATCCTTGAAGAACATAGCATTTAATATTTAGAGAAAGTAGCACTACAACCACTACATAATATAGATCAGGACCAGACAAGGCGTCAGTATTCCCTGTAGAAGTGCACAGAGCCTGGCTCAAACACAAAGCATCAATTCAGGGAATAAGGCTAAAAGAAAGTGTAAACCAAAGGATACCAATGATAAAGAGCTAGGAATACCCAAGATGCAAACTTAGAAGAGAATAACTCCACAACATCTGCAAGTAAAACCTCAAACAAAACACAGTTTGGCCAAAAGGTCAATTAGAATTCCTGGAAGAGAGGAAGGAGAAGTTCTTAAATGATATGAAAAATGAATGAGAGCAAAAATAAAACATAATAAGAGCTCTAGAGGAAAGGATTTGAAGAATAAATAACTCAGTACAAGAAGCAGAAAACTGTATCCAAGTAACATGTTTCCTGAAAATCAGAATAGAGAAACCAGAAAAAAATGAATTCATCAGACAAGAAATATTAGAACAAAATCAAAGGACTGGAAAAAAAAAGAAAAAAGGCATTTTGTATAAAAAAACAACTGACCTGGAAAACAAACCAAGGGTAAAATACATACATACATACATTATATATAAACACCTACATATGTATGCATGTATACACACATACATGCATACACATATAC
>JAQQSK010006119.1:0-14586 GCA_028658325.1 Potorous gilbertii
GAATAGGATATTCCAGAAGTCAAAGGAACTAGGACTAAAACCAAGAATCACCTACCCAGCAAAACTGAGTATAATACTTCAGGGGAAAATATGGTCTTTCAATGAAATAGAGGACTTTCAAGCATTCTTGATGAAAAGACCAGAGCTGAAAAGAAAATTTGACTTTCAAACACAAGAATCAAGAGAAGCATGAAAAGGGAAACAACAATGAGAAGGCATAAGGGACTTACGAAAGTTAAACTGTTTACATTCCTACATGAAAAGACAATATTTGTAACTCTTGAAACTTTTCAGTATCTGAGTAGTTGGTGGGTATTACACACACACACACACACACACACACACACACACACAGAAAGCATGGAGTGAATTGAACAGGATGGGGTCATATCTTTAAAATATGAAATTAAGGGTTGAGAGAGAAATATATTTGGAGGAGAAAGGGAGAAATGGAATGGGGCAATTATCTCTCACAAAAGAGGCAAGCAAAAGACTTTTTAATGGAGGGAAAAAGAGGAGAGGTGAGAGAAAATCATGAAGTTTACTCTCATCACATTCGACTAAAGGAAGGAATAAAATGCACACTCATTTTGGTATGAAAACCTATCTTACAATACAGGAAAGTGGGGGAGAAGGGGATAAGCAGGGTGAGGGAGATGATGGAAGGGAGGACAGTGGGATAAGGGAGCAATATGAAGTCAACACTCCTGGGGAGGGACAGGATCAAAAGAGAATAGAAGCAATGAGGGGCAGGATGGGATGGAGGGAAATATAGTTAGTTTTACACAACATGATTATTATGGAACAGATATGGCCTATATTGAATTGCTTGCTTCCCAAAGGGAATGGGTGGGAAGGGAGGAATAAAGAGAACTTTGAATTCAAAATTTTAGGAACAATGGTCAAGTATTGTTCTTGCTACTAGGAAATAAGAAATACAGGTAATGGGGTATAGAAATTTTTCTGGCCCTACAGGACAAAAGTGAAGATGGGGACAAGGGAAAGGAGGGATGCTAGAAAAGAGGGCAGATTGGTGATAGGGGCAATTAGAAGGCTTGGTGCTTTGGGGTGGGGGAGGGAACAAATGGGGAAAAAATTTGGAACCCAAAATTTTGTGAAAATGAGTGTTAAAAGTTAAATAAAGAAATTTAATTTAAAAATAAATCAATAATGAATGAATAGGCTGGATTGAAGCTGTCTCACCTACATGCCTTATCTTCTTGCATTAAAGTCTCTGAGCGTTAAAATATATGTTGATTTCATTTGGAAGACATTATGTTGTTCTCTGTAGAATCTGACACTGCCTCATTCTTTGTAATGGACGTTTTGTGAATAAGCTTTGGCAAGATGCAGAGGAAAGATGAGTGCTAGCTCGGGGTCAGATAATCTGGGTTCAAATTCTTACTCTATCACTTAATATCGTGTGAATTAAACAAAGTCATTTCACCTCTCTGGGCCTTAGTCACTCAAACTGTAAAAATCCTCTTGGTGCCCTTATATTTCTAAATCTACATTCTCCATTTCTTCCTCTGAAAATTGCCTGTTCATATCCTTTGACCACCGTGGTGGTCCTTGTGTAGATGTTTGCCCAGAGCACTACAAAAAATGACCAAATGATCCATAAAATAGAACCAATTCTAGGGGCCATTGGACACACAATAGAGCCAGCTCCATGAAGAACCTATAGAACAAGAACAAAGGTGAAACACCTTTGTACAAGGGTCCTGAATGGAAAGGACATTAAATGTAAAGACTTGTATTGAAAACCATCTACATCCCACCTTCACTTTGTGCCAGGAAAGGAAGAAGCAGAACCTCAAGACTCCTCTCCCTCTCTCTCTCTCTCTCTCTCTCTCTCTCTCCCTCTCTGTTTCTCTGTCTCTCTCTCTCTCTCTCTGTTTCTCTCTCTCTCTCTCTCTCTCTCTCTCTCTCTCTCTCTGTTTCTCTGTCTCTCTCTCTCTCCTTCCCTCTCTCCCTTCCTCTTCTTTCCCTCTCTCTCTCTCTCATAGCCTTTCTTTCTCAATCCTGTATAGACACCCATAGTCCCTCCACTGGAGTTTGGGAAAGGGGGAGTCAGATATTCTCCTCTGACTTTAAATGCACTGCAACAGACTGCCTGCCTTCTTTGCATAGCCAATCTATCAATTAAATTCCATGTTTTAGTCTACAAGATAAGCTTAATTTCAACATCAAATGAAATTTCCATATGTCATAAAGTCTGAAGGTCTATATTGTTAAATGTTGGGCACACATTTAAAATAGCAATCATGCACTTGAATCCTCTGTGTCATACTCTAATTTTCCTTCAAAGTATGATATTTTACTGCATTATTTTGATGCTGGAAAAATCCCATTTGCCTTGTCAGTCTGGCAAAAGAAGGTCAATACACTTTCTTGAAATATACAAACCACATATGTCAATAAGGGACTATCATTAATTTTCAAAATGTCAAAAATATGGTTAGGGATCTTTGACATTTCCCCAAAAAGGACTGTCTTTTCAATGAACTGAAATATTTGAAAAACCACAGGGAATGGTCCTATCAATATGAGTCAGAAAACTATTGGTTTCTGCTTCTAAAGAAAAAACCATCTAGGAGAGAGAGGAGAGTTTTTTAGCCTATGTTCTCATTCTTGAGCAGTCAGGTGACCTCTCACATGGCTTTTTTCCAATTGATGAGTATGTCTAAATGATCTCCAGGTGCTCCAAATAATGATCTAGTGGCTGCCTGTAATGGTAAACAGAAATGGCGTAAAGGACCCTCACTTGATAATCCACGTAAGTGGCAAGAATTGGATTTCCATTCCTATTGAATAATGATAGACTTTATGACAAGAAATTTAAGGCATATTATGTGACCTGGGTAATTTTTGCTGAAAGTACCACATCTGACCCTATGACCAAGTGACCTTACATCTTTTTTTATAAGATTCCTCTTACTTTTATTTTGCATCCAGGGACTACAATTGCCAGCACTGTAACATGCCTTGAATTTCTAAAATGCAAATGTGTGTTACTTCAAGATATTCCAAGACCTAAAATCCACATTTTAATGTACTTCTGATTTTGTTTTAGATACATATTTTTATTTTTGATATTATGAGATTGAGATAGCCTCATTGTCAAATGAGGATAGAAATTGGTCTTGGAGTCAGAAAGACTTGGGTTCAAATATTACCTCTAACATATCAGTGTATGACCCTGACCAAGTCATTTAACCTCTCAATGACCTAGGCAATTCTCTAAAACTTGAAAATGAAGAGAAATTGTTTGTTGCATTGGCAGAACCCCCCCCCAGGGACCCTTACAATAATGAAATCACAAATCTAGTTTTAAAATAATATAATAATAATAAAATGTGTGAGATAACATGCACCTTAATATATGAATAGGCAAACAGGAATAACCATGTTTAAAAGCTTCATGATCATAGGTGTCAAGCCAGGCATAAATCAGGAAAATGTGTACTCAGGGAAAATGTTTGCCTCTGTAATGGAGGTGATCCAGCACAGAGTCCAAGTTGAATAAAGATTCCCTGTGGATTATCAAGTATTCCAGATTCTCCCATTTGGAGATGACATTGTACTGATTGCTTTCAAGACTTAACATACTACAGAGCCTCCTGAAAGACACATGTAGCACTTAAAGGACTTTGACCTAACTATCCACACAGGAAAGACCCAGTGGATGAAGGATGTCTATTTCACAGGTTTCTACATACAGTTCATTTAAATGGATACCCAGTAGAGTTTATTAATCAGCTTATATATCTGTAACAGACATACTGAAGAGCCATAAGTTGGGCCTAGAGTTGAATAGAAGAAAGTGAATGGAGTGAATTGCCTTTGGAAAATTGTAAAGCTCTTTTAGTGACGCCAACTATTTCATGAAAACAAAAATTCATCTGTTTAACATTCTACCAGCATTACTATATGGCAGCAAGACATTAAATGCAATAGTATCTGAAGATTTAAATTAATATCACATAGAGAGCAGGAGGGTTTAAAAAAACTACAACATATAACCATGTAGAACTGTAAAGAATAAGAGTAAAAGATATCAAGGAATTGTGCAACAGGAGACAAGATACATTGGTCACATAGCGAAGGTACCCTTGAGATATAAGGAGATATGGAGGAATGGCTTTAGACCATTGGGTGGTCTTCTGTGTTAAACATAATGAAACAAGGACAAGAGTTGCATAAAATGGGAAAGACTAGAAGGACTGCATAATTGGAGGAAGCTTTCCAAATTGATGAACTCATACAACCATTTGAATATTTGAGTTTCAAAGTTTGTAAAGTTCTTGCTGAGTCCACTAAAATTTGTGCTATCTGATCTCCTGGGCCTTCATTCAAACAAAGCAATAGTTTTACTCCTCCTTAATCAAGTATCCACTCACCATTAGACCTGTTTCAATCCATCTCTTCTCTTCTCCAACGTACCATAGCACCCCCTCCTCCCACCTACTCATTTGAGGACCTAACTCATCTCTTACTTTGCCAAGAAAATATGGACCATTTTCCATGACTCCTCTTTTCCCATTACTCTCATCTTGCAACTCTCTGACATTATCAAGTTAAATGAAGTCAACAAACAGTTATTAAGTACCTACCATGTGCCAGGCACTGTGTTAAATTCTGGGGATACAAAGAAAGATAAAAAATAGTCCCTGGCCTCAAGAAGCCCACAATTTAATGGAGACAACATGCAAACAACTCTGTACAAGCAAGATACATAAGGTATAAATTAGAGGTGTGCCCATCCATTGCCAAAATTAGAGGTAGTCTCAGGAAGAAGGCACTAACACTAAGGAAAACCAGAAAAGACATTCCGGTATTAACAGACTTGAAAGAAGCTGAGGAAGAAAGGAAGTGGAGACAAGGAGACCATTCTAGGGTTGGAGGACAGTCCCAAAATTGAGAGATGGAGTATATTGCTCTAGAAAAGCAAGAAGTTCAGTGTCACTGAATTGTAGAGCATATGGAATGGAACAATGCATTGGGCTTTAAAAACTAGGGAATTGTATATTTGAACATAGAGGTAGCAAGCCGTCCTTAGTATTTATTGAATGGAGAAAGGAATCACGTGGTCAGATGTATCTTGAGATGTCCAAGAAAGTGATTTTCCTAAAGTTGAGTGGAAGATGGACTGGAGCAAAGAGAAAATTAAGTCAGGGACATTAATCAGAGGGTTATTGCAATAGTCTGGGCATGAGGTAATGAAAGCCTTCCTAGGGTGGTGGCAGTATAGAGGAGAACAGCTGGCATAAGCAAGAGATGTTATTAATATAGAATCAATTGGACTTGGCAACAGATTGCACACTGGGGATGAAACAGAGTAAGGAGTTAAGGACACAATGCCTAGATTGCGAGTTTAGGTTACTAGACAGAGACTGGTACCCTAGTGAATAACAGGGAAGTTAGAAAAATGGAAGGGTTTGCAAAAAAATGATAATGAGTTCAGTTTTGGACATGTTGAGTTTAACATGTCAATGGGACAACCAGTTCAAGATGTCTAATAGGCAGTTGGAGATGCAAGACTTGAGGTTAGGAGAGAGGATACGGCTAGATAAATAGATCTGGGAAGTATCTGTAGAAGTACGACAAATGAAACAATGGGAACTATGCCGAAAGGGCTATAAAACTGTGCATACCCTTTGTTCCAGCAATATCACTTCTAGGATAGTAGCCCAAAGAGATCATACAAATGGGTAAAGGACCTACATGTACAAAAATATTTATAGCAGCTCTTTTTGTGGTGGCAAAGAATTGGAAATTGAGGGGATGACCACCAACTTGTGGTATATGAATGTAATGGAATACTATTGTGCTCTAAGAAATGTTGAGCAGGAGAACTTCAGAAAAAACTGGAAAAACATACAAGAACTGATGTTTATTAAGGAGAACATAACCAGGAGAACATTGTACACAGTTAACAGTCACATTATTCAATGACTAACTTTGATAGAGCCAACTCTTCTCAGCAATGCAAAGTTCTAAGACAACTTCAAAAGGTACATGATGGAAAATGCTATCCACATTCAGAGAAAGAACTACAGTCTGAATACAGACTGAAGCACACTGTTTGATCTCTCTCCTTTTTATTTTGTTTTGTTCTGTTTCTTCTTTTTCATGACTCATTCCATACATTATAATTCTTCTTTGCAACATGACTAATGAGATAATATGTTTAATATTAAAAATGAAACAATAGAAACTGATGAGACCACCAACCAAAATAGTATAGGGAGAAAAGAGAAGAGACCCCAGGACAGATCCTTAAGGGACACTCGTAGATAGTAGGTATAACCTGAATGAAAATTCAACAAAAAAGTTTGAGGAGTGGTCAGATAGTCTGAAAGAAAACCAGACAAGAGTAGTATCACAAAAACCTAGAAAGAATAGACCATGAAGGATGAAGGGGTGATTAAAAGGGTGCAGAGAGATAAAGAAGGATAAGGATTGAGAAAAGGAAAAAACCTAAATAAAACCTAATCCTGTTCTCTTCACAGTCTTTTTTATGAATTCCTGTCTAGGGATGCTATGGTTCAGTCATTCTGACTTGCTTGGTATTTCTCACAGGCATTGTTCTGTCTCCCATCTATGTGCCTTTACACTGACCATCTCCCATACCTGGAATGTTCTGCCTCCTCACCTCCACCTCTTGAAATCCCTGATCTCCTTTTAAAAATCAACTCAAGCTCCATCTCAATAAGGAGCTTTACATGACCCCTCCCCCAACCACTAATGCCTCCTTCAGCAATGACCTTATATTTTTCAGTGTATATTCTTTATATAGTTATATGCATGCTGCCTTTCCCATTCAAATGTAAGTTCTTTTAAGGGAGGAACTTTCATCTTTATTTCACTTTCATCTCTGTTTAAGATGTCAATGGCTGGCAATAGTGGGCACTTGATAAATATATGTTGATTGATTATACACATTATTTCATTGGAGTCTTATAACAACCATATGAAAAAGGCACTACAGATATTACTATCTTCTTTTTTTACAAGTGAAGAAACAGACTCAAAGGCTGAATGATTTGCCCATATTTGACCAGTCAGAGACAACACTTAAACCAAGGCCTTCCTGACTCCAAATCTCGCACTCTGTTCAAAATGCCATGCTACCTCTGTCAGACTTTTGGATCAAAAAAATTTTATTGTCCAGTAACAGAGTTTTTTAACCTTTATTTTATTAAAAGTTTGGTTAATTTCCTCCCATATTTACTAGTATAGGTTTAATCTTAAAAACATGTCTACACATGTTAAGTAATAAAGATATACATACAAGCCCCAACTCTGCCATTTTCTGTCTGTTACCTTAGGGGTGTGATTTGATTCCTTTAGGCCTTAGTTTACTCATCTATCCACTGAGGGGACAGATGAAGTTGAGTTCTGAGGCCTGTTCTAGTACTGAAAGGCTAGTATTCTGTGATAAATGTGGACAAGAGTTTCCAAACCAACAAAGCATTTTATGACAATATTGTTCAATAAGGTATAGTGACCTCAATTCTCCAAGCCATGGGTCAGGAGCTCGGGCAAATAAAAGTACCAAGGACATCTTTCAGGAAACTAGACTAGCTGACTGATACAAAGCTCAGAGAAATTTTAATCCAAATCCAATTCAACAAACATTTATTGAGCATTCTACCATGTGCAAGTAATTGTGGAGCATACAAAAATAGACAAAGTACACTCTCTGCCCTCAAGGACATTACAATCTTGTAAGACAGCAAAGATATATGAACAAATAACTACCATTTTAAGAAAACTATTATCAATATTATAGGAGTGGCACAGGCAACACAGAATTGAGGATCAACATTCTATGAGCAAAGATTGAGAGGTAGAAAAGTGTAGGCTATATTTTTAAGAGAAGAATAACCTAGTTTAGTTTTAGGATTTAGGAGCAGTAGAGGATAAGACTGGAAAGATAAGAGGAACCCTGATTATGAAAGACCTTGAATATCAACCTAAAAATGTATTCTTTATGCAGTAGTAACCATTAAAGATTTTTGAGCAGGGGAGTGACGTGAGGAATAAGATTCTCCACTTAAAGTGAGCATATCAGTACAAACAGATAATCAAAACAGAGTATAAAAGAAAGACCTTCTGCCATATATAGTTGAATAGGATGTATTTCTATATCTACCAGAAAACAGAAGACAATTACACAGACTTGTTTTATAGAGACAGAGGGTTGGTTCCCTTATTTGGCTGTTTCCCGAGATATTTCAGCCTGATGTAATTCAATTCAACAAGCATTTATTAAATGCCTACTATGAGCATGATGCCTTGCCCCTAATGGATAAAGAGCTGGGGTTGGAGTTTGAAAATCTAATCTCAAATTCTACCGCAAACACTTACTAGTTGGATCACTCTAGCCAAGTCACTTTACCTCTCTCAGTCTCAGTTTCCTCACCTATAAAATGGGGGTGATATGGTGCCTACCTGTGTCCAGGACACGTAATGAAAGAGATGGAGGGCCAGAAATCTTCCCTGATCCTAACAGACTTTCAAATTTCTAAACATTAGGAATTATGCACAAGAGATAAAGCAATTTTAACTGCGTCTGTGGTCTAGAACACCAAAAGTTGTGAGATAATGATTAATTAGCAGCAGAGAAGGAACTCCCTAATCCCTACCTCTTAGAGTGCTTGTTCAGAACCATCCCATTCACTTACCGCACCTCCTACCTTGCTTGGTGGCAAGGTTGCATAAGCTGACCCATGGGCTTACAACAGAAATCAATTCTAAACCCATTTTCCCAGTCCCTCAAAAAAAAAAAGCGGAAGCTTGTCCTAGATGGGGCAGCAATGTGACAGTATTTTGTGCTATAAAAAAGCTCAGCCAGATAACTGAGGAATAGAAGGAAACACAGCAAGGGTGGGGGTACACTCTTCTAAGCCAAGGGTAAAGATTTCAGCATCCAGTTGGAGTCAGTGCTGTCCCACCCCCAGAAGTCACTTGAGAAAGAGATTCAGGCCAAGTAAATTGCCCAGGATGGGCAGAGGCTGAAATACTTTGAGGAACAGCTCCTAGGGAAATCATTATCAAAGAGCTAAAAGTCAGAAAGTGAACAACAGGGGAATATAAGGGGGAAGAGGGAGGAAGACTGATATCACCAACCATCTCAGAAGAAATTAGAGACTGAGAATAAGGAGACAAACAAATAGGAAAGATGTTAATAACAGAAGGGAATATGGCTTCTGGATCATCTAAAAGAGTGCAAATATCTATCACTCAGTATTTTATGGCAAAGGAAAATGAACCAACACCTGATGAGGCCAAGGATCCCATGGGCTCTTAAGAGAGCACTTGAATCACAACAAAATGTTTCTGAATAGTGTAAAATAAATAAGAATTGTGAAAGCAGAATTTATGGCCTGTAGAGCAGAAATAATAGGCAAAATAGAAAAACTTAAATCCATGGTGGCACAAAAAAATAAGACAAAAAGAAATAAGCACAAAAAAAGGGAATAACTGATTAGGAATGCAAATGTAAAGAGAAGTGAAGGACAATCTGAAGAAGAGAAGTAAACAACAATAATATTAAAAAAAAAAAACATGATCTTGACACAAGCAAAACATGTTGGTCTTGAAGACACTGTATGGAGATAATTTGAGGATAATCATTTTGCCAGAAAAAATACCAAAAAACTGAGCCCCATTATCCAAGAAATAATATTAGAAATTGCCCAGAACTTCTGAACACAAAAAGCAAAGTACAAACGGAAAGAATATATAAATCGTTTCTAGAATGATAGTACCTACCTCAAAGGCTTCTTGTGAGAATTAAATGAGCAATATGTATAAATGTGCCTTGAACCCAAAAAGTTTATATAAATATTGGTTGTTGCTGCTGCTTCCGCTACTGTTGCGTCTGCTGTTGTTATAACAATTTAACTTTATAGAATTACTGAGAAGAAAATGCTTGTAACCTTTAAAGATATGTTGTTGTTCAATGTTTTCAGTTGTGTCCAACTCTTTGTGATCCCTTTTTGCAATTTTCTTGCAAAGGTACTGGAGAGATTTTTCATTTCCTTCTCCAGTTCATTTTTCAAATGAAAAGCCGAGGCAAACAGGGTTACATATCTTACCATAGGTTCACGTGTCTTGCCTGGGTTCACAAAGCTGAGTACCTGAAATCAGATTTGAACTGAGGTCTTCCTAATTCCATTCCTAGTACTCTATCTACTGTGCCATTTAGCTGCCTCTTAAAGATATGAGTCATTGTCATTTTTTTGATGTAAATGCATTAGAAAGGCCTCCTTCCAAAGATAAGATTTAGTCTGAATCTTGAGGAAGTCCAGGAAAGCCAAGAGGAAGAGATGAGGAGGGAGAAATTCCTGGCATAGAGGACAGCAGGTGAAAAGGCACAGAGTGAGTAGATGTAGTGTCATGTGTGAAGATCAGCAAAAAAGACTAGTGTTGCTGAAATGCTCCATCAGTCAGTACTTAGGATCATTAATTTAGGGCTGAAAGGAATCTTCAAGATCATATATTATTGCACTGTTAAGAAATGATAGGGGATGATTGCACAGAGTTTTACAAATGAGAAAACTGAAAGCCAGAGATCACACAGGGCATCTAAGTGGCACCTATGATCACAATAGGGTAGCTAGGTGGTTTACTGAAGAGAGCGCCTAGCTCGGAGTCAGGAAAACCTGAATTCAAATCCAACATCAGACAGTTCTGCTTGTGTGACCCTGGAAAAGTCATGTAGCCCTGTTTGTCTCAGTTTCTTCATTTGTAAAATAAGCTAGAGAAAAAAATGGCAAAGCACCCCAGTATCTTTGCCAAGAAAATCCCAAAGACAGTGTGGTTTACTAGAGTCACAAAGAGTCAAATACAAATGAACAACTGAACAACAAAATACATAACAAGTAATATAATTAGAAGAAGGGAAGGAAAGAAGGAAGGAGAGAGGGAGAGAAGGAAGGAAGGAAGGAAAGAAAGAAGGAAGGAAGGAAGGAAGGAAGGAAGGAAGGGAGGAAGGAAGGAAGGGAGGGAGGAAAAGATAGAATAACTGGTGAGATCAAGAAATATCTCATTTAGGAAATGGATCCCAGCTAAGTTTTGAAGGAAACTAACCATTCTATAACACAGAGGTAAAGAGGGAACAAAGTCCAAACATGAGGGACCCTGAATTCAAAAGCACAGTCAGGAGATGGAATGTTGTAATTTGCAGTAAAGATTTGAAAGGGAGAAGAAAGCTAGATTGTAGAGGTCCTATAATGCCAGATTGGGTATTTTGTAGGATTCTGTATTTTATTCCACAAATAATAGAAAGTCTTTGGGAGTTGTTCAGTTGGTGTGAGGAAGATGCCATTGTCAAATGCCATAACAGGGTTGGTGCTAAGCTATTAAGATTTCTATATGTACCTTGAAGGGCTCCTATTGGCATAGGCAGAGTTAGATAAGAGCAAAGGCAAAGAAGGGGCAAAGCTTCAAAGGCCTAATAAACCTTGACCAGCCATTGAAAGTCATAGATATTCCATGTAAAGTTAGTGAGGAGTGCAATTTGGAGATGTCACCTAATAGCAGATAGAATATAGGGACCTCTAGGCCAGTAGCTTAAAGGACTAAAAATTTAGATTCAAGTCAGGTATAACACAGACCACCCTGGCCCCCACTAGCTAGAAGTCAGTTAGGATAGATTTATTCATTTCCCCCGAGAGTTCTGAGGTGCCCTTAAGAGAATTAGGGAGACAAATGGTCTCATTCCCAGTAATGATATTCCTCAACTATCACATGGTGGCCAGAAGAAACGATACAAGGACACTCTCAAGGTCTCGCTCAAGAACTTTGGATTTGACTTGCAACATGCGAGATACTGGCACAGGACCGCTCAGCATGGCATGCCTACATAAGAAAGGTGCTGTGCTGTTTGAGCAAAACAGAATTGAGACAGCACAAAGTAAACACAGGACGCACAAATTTGGGATATCCACCCCAGATATTCACTCGGACTATCTGTGCCCAACCTGCAGTAGCACATTCCGAGCTTGTATTAGTTTGATCAGCCACACGAAAATTCACTTTGCAATGGTGATGTCATTTTGGTCCTCTTTGAAGACAAAGGACAACAACCATACCAAATTCCTCAAATGCAGGGGGCTCCTTGCACCCCAGTTTCATTAGCCACTAATGATCAGATTATCTCCTATGAAGAAATATTTATTTTCAAAGTCATAATCACAAATACACACTTACTCCACCAACAAGTGGAAGGCATGATCCTCCCTGCTGTCACTTAAGTCCCTTGCATGACAAAGGGAATTAAGTTCTTCGTTGAGCATGGTTTCTGGGGAGCACAGTCCCAGTTCCAAGTTCAAATCTCCTCTCAGGCTGGAGTCTCAGACCACATTCTAGCTTCTCAAGGGTTCCATCCCAGGCTGGCTGACTGCACCATCCCACGTTCAGTTTTAGCTCCAAGGCAGCCATTGTGGTCAGTCCACTGGCACCTGAAACTGAGAACAAGCTGCATAGAAACAAAACAACGACCTACCCCGTGATTTATCACCCCTGAGATAAAACAGAAGTAACAGCAGAGCACATGTCTTTTTCTTCTCACAGTTTCAGTTCACATTATCCAATACACGGGGCATAGGAGTCCCTCAAAAAAAAAAAAACCACAGCCTGCAGCTAAAAGATGAAGGAAAAAGAGTGAGGCGGGCAGGGTAGGGGGAGCAAACTGCTCTGTCTTGCCAGTTTTAAAGGTTTGCTGTGGTTGAATCATTCTGGTCATCTCCATCTTCATGATTCCATTTGGGGTTTTCTTGACAAAGATACTGGAGTCGTTTACCATTCCTTCTCCTGTGGATCTACTGGATCCATTTTGTCAGTCAGTCAGAGCTCAAGCGACTTGCCCAGGGTCACACAGTAGGAAATATCTGAGGCTGAATTTGAACTCAGGTTTTCCTGACTGCTGACCCAGAGTTTCTCAGTTTTAAAGATCCAAGCAGCCAATCAAAGGAGGCTACTCCACCCATACAGAATGGGAGGACTCAATGTTAGACAAACAGAACGTGCTCGAAAGAACATGCTCCCTTGAGAAGGGGGCAGAGCCAAGATGACAGACTAGAAAGACACACTTATGCAGAGTTCCCCCCACAACCCATAAAATACATGTAGAGAGGGACTCTCAACAAATTTTGGAGCAGCAGAAGTGGAGAACAACAGAGTGGAGGAGATTTCCAGCCCCCAGTGACCTGAAAGGCCCATGGAAATGTTCATTGTGCCAGACGTGGGAGCAAGCTTGGAGCCCAGTCCAGCCTTTGCCATGGCGCAATGAGACTCTGGAAGGACGACACCTGGGAGGGGGGAGGGGAGTCTTCAGTCACAGTAGGGGGTCCTCGGATCCCTCAACCCACGGGCACCAAAGGTCAGTGACAGGGTTTTATCAGGGGGCCAGGAAGGGAGAAGGGCTTTCCCATAGCTTCGGCAGCAGGCAGTGGCCACAGAACCAGCACAGCAGCCCATACAGAAGCTCCATTGTTGGAGCATAAGAACCCCTGGGGGTATTGAAGAGCTGAGACTTATCTCAGCCCTGGGTGGAGGCCCTGGCCAGCTGGTCTTTGTCTCAAACTGAATGGTGGCCCTGCCCATCCAGCTTATCTGAAAATCAACCCCAAGTGCTGACTTTGTGGAAGTGGAGGCTAAGTGGAGAGGTATCTGCTAAGATTCTGGGCACAAAAATCCCTTTCTGCATCCAGACCAGTACATGCTTGATTGTGCCACCTTGGAGGAACTGAGATCTCACAGATTCCCAGAGTATACCCTATTCTTGACAAAGGACCCAAAAGTCATGTAACTGGCTGGGAAAATGCCCCAAAAAGGGGAAGAAAAGACCATAGAAGGTTACTTTCTTGGTGAACAGATATCTCCTCCCCTCCTTTCAGATGAGGAAGAACAATGCTTACCATCAGAGAAAGACATAGAAGTCAAGGCCTTTGTATCCCAAACATCCAAAACAGATGTCCAATGGGCTCAGGCCTTGGAAGAGCTCAAAAAGGTTTTGAAAATCAAGTTAGAGAGGTGGAGGAAAAACTGGGAAGAGAAATGAGGGAGATACAAGAAAAGCATGAAAACCAGGTCAATACCTTGCTAAAGGAGACCCACAAAAATGATGAAGAAAATAACACCTTGAAAAATAGACTAACTCAATTGGCAAAAGAGGTTCAAAAAGACCATGAGGAGAAGAATGCTTTGAAAAGCAGAATTAGCCAAGTGGAAAAGGAGGTTCAAAAGCTCACTGAAGAAAATAGTTCTCTCAAAATTAGAATGGAACAGATGGAGGCTAATGACTTTGTGAGAAACCAAGAAATCACAAAACAAAACCAAAACAATGAAAAAATGGGAGATATCTCATTGGAAAAACAACTAACCCGGAAAATAGATCCAGGAGAGACAATTTAAAAATTATGGGACTACCTGAAAGCCATGATCAAAAAAAGAGCCTAGACATCATCTTTCATGAAATTATTAAGGAAAACTGCTCTGATATTCTAGAACTAGAGGGCAAAATAAGGATTCAAGGAATCCACCCATCACTGCCTGAAAGAGATCCAAAAA
>JAQQSK010006120.1:0-14586 GCA_028658325.1 Potorous gilbertii
CAGGCACCTTGTGCATGAGAACAGATTAAAGCTTTCTCTCTTCTAGGTTATATCTCAAAAATAAAAGGACTACCTAGGAATTGTTTTGCACAGTTACAAGCATGCATACTCAGTTTTGTCCACTCAAAGAGCAGAAAATTGTGTGCCTTGTCAACTTTGACAGCTGCCATAGATTATTTTGCTCATTATTTTTTAATAAGAAAATCCTTCGGTGAAGGGTAAAGTTGAGTGGGGATTTATTAGTATGTGATGGTTATGAAACTTCTGTGACTCCCTATTGTTTCTAGAAAAAATACAAACTTCTCTCCTTGGTATTTAAATCCCTTCCTAATCTGTTTCCAATCTTTTTCTGATTAATTTCCCCTTCCTCTCTGTCATACATTCTCTGTCCTACTCAAACTGACCTTCTTTGCTGTTTCTCCTCCTTGGCTCCATACTTCTGCATAGATGATGCCCCTCATCTCAGAAATTCTCTATATGTCTTTGAGTTCCTAGTTCCCTTTGAAGCTGAGCCCAAATTTCTCAGTTTTCATTGCTCTGTGAATCCTTCAAGTTATTTTGTTTTTGTGCCACATTTGCGTATATATATGTGTATATAAGCATATACATATATATGTGTGTATATATACATACACACACTATATATAATATATATATATATATATAAAATTTCTCTCCAATTAATAGGAGTATGTAACCTTTCAATAATTTGAATATGTTGATAGCAACATTTTATTATTGATTTACTTTCTAATATTCTTTGTTTTATTTTATGCATTAAAAAAGTTATTTGAGTAATGGTTCAATAAGCTTTACCAGACTGCCAAAGGGAGCTAGGACACAAAAAGAGGTTAAGAATTCCTGCAAATATGACCTCCAAAGTAGATGGCCATCATTGTGAAAAGACTACATGAACTGGTGGAGGGGGGAGCATCTCTAGTGGCCCTGATCCAGATCTTTCTACTGGACCCAGATGACTCTGGAGGAAATAGTGAAACTGGTCATTTTGAACAGCCCTGTGTCACTTAAATCCAATTAACCTGCAAGTCAAGATATCACTTTTCTCATGTTATTTGTGCTCTTTGAGAACAAAGAACCAGCAACAACAAACAAACTGGGGGACATGAATCCAATTAACTATTGCTGTTCAGTGATAATGGATAAATATTACTAATTCGGAAGAGTGTGGGAAGACATATTAAGTACTGCAAAGAAAAGCAAGCCTGATAAGGAAAATCACGAAGAGAATGAATAGCACAGGTAAACACAAAAAACAGCACTGAAATAAAGAAGGACATCAGATGCTATGTAATTTTACTAACTAAGCTGGTACTCAGATGAGAGCTCACCAAATGAATTTCCTTCCTTTGCAGAGGCAGGGCATTATGGATATAAAATATTGCATATACTATAAATCAAAATTGATATATTAGCTAAATGAATTGCTTATTTTTTGTTTTATTTTATTTCTTTTTAAAATCTTTGTGTCAGGGAAGGACTTCCTGGTTAGGAGAGGAAAGGATATATTTAGAAATGGAGGTGATACAAAAATCAAAAGATATCAGTAACAAGAAGTTTTTAAAATGTAGCTTCAAGGTCACTTTGTTGTTTTGGTCTTTGAATCCACAAGGCCTAGTATAGTTCCAAACACATAAGCATTTTGTAAACGCTCATTGAAATTGAATCAACATGTTATAATGCCATACATTTGCACATATACATGTACATTTTGTCCCAAATGTATTTGTGCAGTTTTAAGTTTTAATGCACATTATATGTATTTTTGTATATCATATAATATGCATGTAATAGTACATCACATGTACATATGTATTATATGTGTATTATGTATACACACATGTATATCATGCACCACGAATTTGTACATATGCATATTGTGAGCTTATTTATTTATATATGTATATGTGTACATATTAAAATTTATTTAAAATTACACATATACAAACATATATAGCCAAAAGTCATAGTACATTTTAACATTTTAAAGTGTAAAAGTGCACTAAGACTGTGCATATGTGTATACACATATGCATATATATACATGTGGAGGAGATAGTGCAAGGCACACCCCAGCTGATCTAAGGGAAATGTATGTTGTGGGGAGATGGGTAGTCATAACTGTAGTGTGTTAGAGATAAAATGAGCCTCAGATATCCTTTCATCCAGCTGTTTCATCTTACAGCAGAGCCCCAAAGAGGTAGACTGAATTCACCCTAAGATTATACATCAATTATGCCTTGATTTTCCATTGTGGGACTCCCATTTACAAATACATTCATATTTGATTGCCTTCGTGCAAACTTGCACAGCCTTGATATGCTAAGACTGGAAACTTTGTTCCCTTTGGACCCCTTGAAATAAACCAGAGTAACATTTTACTGCTGAATTAGCCCACTTTCATATTTTTTGACTTGTCTGGAGGTAAGAGCACCACTTGGTCATGGTGTGTCTGGACAGTAAACATTGACAAAGCATTTGGGTTATTTTGGAACACTAGCAAAAGTGCATCAGAAAAATGACCAATTTATTACAATGCCACATCATTCCAAGACAATAGAATTAAGCGAGTTTTAATTGGGAGCTCCATTAAAGTAGTGAAGGGTCACAGTGAGGGAAGATTAAGTTTATTTCTCTAATTGAAAGTAAATTTTGCCTGGTACTTCTGAGAATCACATTTCTCAAGAGTCCAGAAGTTGATGAATCCCAAAGGAAACTGATGTGGCTAATAATTGGACTGTCTCATATGCTCTGACATGATCCCCACGTCCAGTCCTCCAAAACATCTGGATCTTCAGAAATATCTGGATAACTGATAGGATGTTGTACAAATAAACAAAAATGTTGGTGAAGACGGATTTAAAATTAAAATTAAAAGTGTGTGCAGAATGGTAGAGAAAAATAGAGAGATCACAAAGAGAGGTCCTATATTTCAAACCTGATTAATAAGTTAAAAGACCCCAAATGATAAATTAATTAATAAATGCAGAAAGAATAGAAAGGAATAACAAGGAATTAAGCAAGTGGGGGAAGAGGGGAAGAGGAACATGATGAATTATGGTATAAGATTCTGGGGAGAAATCTGCAGAAGAAAAGTAAAATTATAAATTAACTTACATGTGATCTCAAGAAATGAAAGTAGGCACGACAAAATAATGTCAAATTGTATTTGAAAAAGACTACAGGCAGTGTGAAATAGTGGAAGGAACACTAGCTCTGAGGTTTGCTTATAACCTTGTGTGAGTCATCACTTCCTTGAAACCTCATCTATAAAGTGAAGAAGTTGGACCAGATGACGTGTGAGGTCCCTGGTAGTTAAAGATCAGAGTGTTTCTATGCAATAAATTACTCAATAATATTTTCAAGAATCAAATCAAGGAGCAAATTATTGATTAACAAAATTCCTCATGTGCTTTCAAGTAATGGATTTCCTTTTTTAAAGCCTTTATTAATTGCTTTAATATTGCATATATCTCTTTCTCATCTCTCCCCCCTCCCACAATAGAATGTAATCCCTTTGAAGTCAGGAATCTTTTTTCTTATTAGTCAATTTTGTATCCTTAGTAGCTAGCATAGTGCTTGCATGGCAGATGTTTAAACATATTTGGTGGATTGATTTTTTGTTATTTAAAAAATTGTATTTTATTTTTTCCCATTGCATGAAAAAACAATTTTTAAGATCCATTAAAATTGTTATGGGTTCTAAATTCTCCTCATCCCTCCTCTACCCTCTCCTTGAGAAACCAAGTAATTTGATATAGACTATATAAATCCATTATTTCTCTTACCAATAGTGATTGAGAGCATTTTTTCATACAATGATAGCTTTGATTTCTTCTGAAAACTTTGCTCATAACCTTTGAACATTTATCAATAGGAAAATAACTTGTATTTTTATATATTTGACTCAGTTCTCAGTATATTTGAGAAATGAGGCCTTATCAGAGAAACTTGCTATAAAACTTGTTCCCCCCCAACCCAGTTTTCTTTTTTCCTTCTAATTTTGGCAGCATGGGATTTATTTGTGCAAAAAAAAATTGATTGAATGTAATAAAAATTAAATATCTTGTAATGCTCTCTCTCTTGTTTGGTCATACAGGTAAGATATTCCATATTTCCCTCATTTGCTTATGATATCACCCTTCATGTCTAAATCATATACCCATTTTGATCTTATCTTGGTATGTAGTATGAGATGCTGATTTATGCTTATTTTTTGCCAAACTCTTTTCCAGTTTTCCCAGCAATTTTTGTCAAAATGATTTCTTGTTACAAAAGCTTAGATCTATGTGCTCATCAAACATTAGATTACTATTGTCGTTTACTAAGGTATATTGTGTACCTAATCTATTCTATTGATTCACCACTCTATTTCTTAACTAGTACCAGATTGTTTTGATACTTACCATTTTGTCATACAGGTTGAGACCTGGGTACTGCTAGGCTACCTTCCTGCACTACATTTTTTTTTTCATTGTTACCCTAGATATTTTTAACCTTTTGATCTTCCAGTAAGATTTTGTTATTTTTTTCTATCTAAAATATTTTTGGTAGTTTGATTGGTATGGCACTGATTAGGTAAATTAACTTAGGTAGAATTGTGATTTTTATGGTACTGTTTCAGCCTACCCACAAGCAATTGATATTTCTCCAGTTCTTTAGATCTGTCTTTATTTATGTGACAAGTGTTTTATAATTTTGTTCATGGAGTTCTGGGATTTGTCTTGGCAGGTAGACTGAAATATTTTATATTGTTTACAATTTTAAATGGAATTTCTTTTTCTATCTCTTGATGTTGGACTTTGTTGGTAATGAATAGAATTGCTAGTGATTTATGTGGGTTTATTTTATATGCAGCAACTTTACTGAAGTGATTAATCGTTTCATTAATTCTCTAGGATTATTGAAGTATATCATTGTGTCATCTACAAAGAATGATAGTTTTATTTCCTCATTGTCTATTTTAATTCCTTTAATTTCTTTGGTTTTTCTAATTACTATGGTCTGCATTTCTAGTATAATATTGAGTAATAGTGGTGATGATAGCCATTATTGCTTCACCCCTGATCTTACTTGGAAGGTTTCTAGCTTAACCTCATTAAAATGGGTGTTTTCTCATGATTTTAGATAGATACACATTTTAAGGAAACCTCTATTTATTCATATACTTTGCAGTGTTTTTTCAAATAAGAATTAGTATTATATTTTGTCAAAAGTTTTTCTGCACTTATTGAGATAATCAAATGATATTTGTTGTTTTTGTTAGCTATATGATCAATTACACTGATAGTTTTTCAATAATTGAGCAATCCCTGAATTCCTAGTATAAATCCCACCTGTTCGTAATTTGATAAATTGCTATAACATGCTTGCTAGTATTTCCTTTTAGTTTTTAATCAATATTCATTAGCGAAATTGGTCTATAGTTTTCTTTCTCTGTTTTTGCTCTCTCTGATTTAGGTATCATCACTATATTTGGTCATAAAAGGAATTTGGTAGGACTCCTTTTTTGCTTATTTTCCCAAACAGTTTATATAGTATTGGAATTAATTGTTGAGTAAATGATTTCTTTTCATCAACTTAAAAAGTCTATGATTTACTCACTCCTGAACAACATGGAGATGGGGCAGGGAGTATAACAATTTCCTCATTGGCTTCCTAGTTTTTGTTTTGTTGTAAAGGAAGAATTGGGGACTCTCCTTGGGACCCTAGAGAAGCAGTCTTCCCCTGGAAAAAGGAAAAGGAATGATGGAGGGGAGAAAAGAATGGTAACAATGAAAACAACAATAATAGCCATGTCAATAATAATACATTTCTATTACCCTTTGGAGATAACACCTTTCCTCAGTTGCCTTTGAAGATCGAGTGGCCATGACCACTTAGCTCCCAGAATCTATGTCCATGAGGAAGGCCTAACCTTCCTGAAAAATTTTAAGTTTGCCAGGGGCTAGGGCCAAATGGAGAACTCCTTGGAAGCCAAAGTCTACTGGCAAAGAGGTTCCTATTATAAAATTAATTTGTTGGCAGAAAGGAGATGAACTGGAAGTGCAGCATGAGATCCATATTTTCAAGTATTGCTAATGTATTTTTGTTTGTTTTACTTGTTATGTTTGTTTTGTTTGTTATAAGGCAGGGCTACTAATATAGTTGAGGGTAGAGGGCAGTGAATTAGTGGGTAGTAGAAAGAAGAAAAAAAACAAGGGAGTGAAGACTTTGGCAGAATTCCATCTCTGCCAAGATGCCATATTGTCTCCTCAGAGGTCCAATTGAGATGATAGGGTATGTGGTCCACAAGGTGTTCTCATTCCTAAAAGTACTCCATGAAGTAGGGCTGTTTCCAGAGCATTGTCAAAGGCTTCCCTTGGAACAGCTTTTTACATTGTGTATCCCCAGATGTTATCCATCTGGCCTGAGAACCCAAGTTTAAAACACTGATTCTGGAGAGATTCTTGCCTCTGCAACTGGCTTCCTGGCCAGAGGCCAGACTGAAATTCGGCTCTTATCTAGCACAGTGTCATACTCCGCGCTGACTTCTGACACACTCAATGTGTTAGCTATCTCCTCCTACCTCATGGGCAGGTTTGACCAGTGAGCATCAAGGCTCGACTTCCGCATAGTGATAGGGAAGTTGATCAGGAGACATGATTTCATTTCTCCCAAGCAATCTATTATTTAGGCTTATGGGGAAGTTGAAATTTGAGACTTTGGGCAGCTGGCTTGTCTACAATGGTGAGGACTACCCAAGTGGTGTGCTTAATGGTTGCAAGCACCCAGAAGGGAGCATCTCCTATTGCTGTATGCTCATGGCTCAGATGCACTCTTCCTACCACAATTACTGATCATAAAGTTATGGAATTATGGATTTAAAGCCGAAAGGTAACTTGGAGGTCATTTGGTCCACCTCTTCTTTTCCCTCAAAATATTTTCCATTGGAGGAAACAGGAATAGTGCTATGACTTGCCTCATATTATGCAAGGTAAGGTACTAAAATTAAGATTTACACCTAAGTTCTCATTCCAAATCATGGATAATACATTCATTCTCTATAAAATGCATTAGGTCTGAATTCAAAGTTTTTAATGTGACCTGGGTATTTTCACATATGACTTTTCTATTAAGTCAACTTACTCATAAGTATTATGAAACTAATATTTTTATATGTCATTTAACCTACCAAAATTTTTGAACATAGGTCATGTTGACATATCGATCTCAGCTTATAGGAAACTTTGGGTATGATTTCCTGAATAGGATCTATTCTTAATTTTCCAAAGCTCCTTGTCCATGCTAATAAAAATATGTGTTTCTAAAATCCCCAAATTCATTTCTCTGGACATAGGATCCATCATGTTAGAACAATAATGTTTACCTGTCCTGGTATCTTATTCCATCACATAATGGGATAAGCTACCAGAGTAAATAGGACATCTCTCTCTACCTCTTTCTCTCTCTCTGACTCTATAATATATTGGTTTGTACTTAAGAATTAAAATTATTCTGACCCAGATAAGTTCATTATATTAGTCTTCTGCTATATTAGTCTCTCAGTCTTCATGATTCTCAGTTCCCTTAGCTTTTTATTGCTCCAGGGTATGTGTGCAGAAAAGCAGATAGGTCAGATTGAGAAATAAGGGAAAGGAAACAGGAAGAGAAGGAGGGAAAGTTGAAGAAGTGGAAGGTAAAGTGACCTAAAACAAGGACAATCTTGAGAATTCAACTTGATTTGATGCTTCAGAAGGTAGGAACAAGGTGTTAAGCTTCATTTTCCTGCTTTGTATTGTTAAAAATCATAGAATCTTAACAATTTTACAGGTAGAAAATTTGAAGACTGTCCATTCCTCTTATTTACTTCCCATCTCCCTTTCTTCACTCCTCTGAAGAAAATATGGCACAAACATTAAGAGCTTATGGTTCAACTCCTAGAGACAGAACTGAGAAGGAAACCCAGGTCTCCTAAATCCCAATCTCAAGTTCTTTCCACTACTCCACATATGCACTCTCCCATTTGGCATGGATTTGAGCCTAAATTCATCTCTAGAGAAGAATCCCAGATCCAAGAATCATCATTTTAGCCAGTGTCCACCTTCATATTTGGACGTTTGTGGAAAGTGAGTTCCTAAAGACCATCCCTCTGACACCAAGAAAAGCCCTTGAAACATGAGTAGATACTTTTGGAGCCTCAGGAAGTAGAAGTAAATTTTTTCTATATAGGAAAACTTCTCAATAATGGACCAGATATGTATGTCCTACAGATATAGGTTGTTGTGATGATCTAACAAAAGTAGATGTCAGTCTTAAGATAGGCATTCATAGTTGAAATCTAGCTTTTACTAATATTATCTCTGAAATCTTAAAATTAGAACAATATATGGTAAACAGCTCTTATAAGATATGATATCTCAAGTGTCTGTCCAACACCTCCTATGATCATAGGCAAATGAGATCACAGACTTAAAGTTGGAAGAACTCTTAGAGACCTCTGGCTCAACTCTCTCATTTTACAGATGAATCCTTCAATAAATGAGAAAGGAGAAAACAAACAAATAAACAACTCCCTCTATCCTGTCTGGAAATAATTTCTCTCTCATCTGAGCTCACAGTATTTACATGCAGATAACTCCAGCTTATTACATATTTAATTATTAGACTACAACCTCCTTGGGGGCAGGGAACATGTTTTATTTGTCTTTCTGTAATGTACTATGCTAGGCATTGGGGAAGAATTATGATAGGGATTCAACAAACGTTGGATTACTTGGTTAAATGAATGCATGCATATTGTGAACAATGCTCCTTCATTCAGTAAACAACTGCAGGCCATTAACAGTGTTCACTCAATCATCCCAATATTGCACAGTGCTACAGCTGTTTATGTGTTGTCAAAACTAATGTTGAGCCATTAGTCATTCATTGTTCACCTGTCAGAATTGATCCTAGTACCTATTCTTTTCAATATCTTTATCTAGAGCCTGCATAAAGAGCTCAAGAACTAGCTAATCACAGTGGCAGAAGACACTTACATTTGGTGGGTCTGTTCATACTTTGGAAGACAAAAAAATTCAAAAAGACCTTGACCAACAGAAAAAAAAAATTGGATCTCACAAAAACAGGATGATCTTAAATAAGGAAAAGTGCAGAGTGTACATTTGAGACGTTAAAAAAAAGACAATACATACACAGGATGGGAAAGGAATGGTCCGATTGTAAGTACAGAGGAAGTTGACTTGGAGGTCATACTTGGCCACCATGACGTAAGGATTACGGTAAGGAATATAATATTCAGGGGAAATGACCCTTCTGCTGAACTCTAAGCACACTGCTCCCTTAAGAAGCAGTCTAACACAGTTGATTTGGCAAAAAGGTGACCAGAATCAGGTCATCCTTGAACCACCTTCAGACTAAGCAGTTCTGGCTCCTTTCACTTTTTCTCCCTGGATCCATCCCATATCCCCTCATCCTCTGAACAAGTCTATGAAAGACTGTCAGAGAGAATGTTCTTTCTGATCTGAGAGGCTTATATTAAACAAACATCAGGCCTTCATGGAAGCCAAAAGAAATTAGAATCAAACAAAGAAGGCATGCAGTAGGGACACAAAGAAGGGGGAAAATACTCTTGCCCTCAAAGAGCATATATTCTTTGAAAAATTTAATCTTACTATTTTTCCTATTAACAAATATTTTCTCTGCTCCTCACTTCCTTCCCTCCCCTGCCCTGAACAAAAACAAAAATAAAAGAAATAAAAATCTTGCTCTTGAAATATAGCCAAGCAAAACAAGTTTCCAGGTTGGCCCACATATCAAAAGATATGTGTCTCATTTAGCATACCACAACCAGTCGAAAGAGGTCCTAAATTGGAATTAGAAGGCCTATGTTCAAATGCATTTATAATCCTTCCAGCCTGTGTGTTCTTGGTCAAGTCACTGTGCCTGGATCTCAGTTTCTATTTCTGTAGAATGAAGAGACCAGAAAAGTTGATGTCTAATGTTCCTTCTAGCTGTAAGTCATAGGATTCTATGAGGAACAACATGACTGACAGGGTGTTAAGCCCAGTCATATGGGGCTGAGGGAGTTTGTAAAGTCTATTTCTAGTGACCTATGAGAAGAGAGATGACCATCTGTCTCAAGTAGACCAGATATCCACTGAGAGCAGGGAGCTGGACCAGAGTACATTTCAAGATCTGTGATAATACAATGCAATACAACAAACGTTTTGGGGTGTCTACTCTGTATAGAGCTCTGTGATCAGCAAAGTTTAAGACAGCATACCTGCCTTCATAGAACTGAATGTTGGGTAGGGCTTACGGAATTGAGTACATTAAAAATTACAAAACAAAGTGCTCTATGATATCTAAGGAAGGAGTTAGGACAGTGAGGGGGAGATCAGGAAGGCTTGCCTGGACAAATTAACATTTGAATTGTCACTGAAAGGATGGCCAAAATTCACTAGGCAAAGGCAGATGAATGTGGGACCTGGGAGAAGTCATCCCCATGTTAGGAAAGCACAGAAGTGACAGGCTGTAGGACATGTACAAAGGATGGGACTAGTCCTTTATGGCTGCGATGTAGCATACATCAAAGGGAATAATAGGCAATAAGCATGTAGAAGTAGATTAGTTTAACATTGTATGGGGTCTTGAATGCCAAATGGCAGAGCCAAGCCAACTGGTAAATGATTCAGTGAAAAGGGAAGTTGAAGTTGTTTCTTCATCTAAGCAATGAGAACACATATACATGTGTCTGTATATGTATGTGTGTGTGTGTGTGTGTGTGTGTGTATGTGTATATCCCCCAGAGCCATCAGGATCCAGTGGCCTGATATTCATCAGGATGACTGGAGATGGCCCAGTATGCAATAGGAAACTTTGGCCCTTTTATGTTAAGGTCTTTTCAGGTTCTCCCTTTGAGTGAGGTAACACCCATTCAGTGAATAGTGAAGGGATGGCCCCTTTAATTAGAAAAAAAGAAAAAAAATCAAATGGGAAAGGGAAGACCCTCAGGTTTGCTTGTCAAAAGAGAAATAGTTTGTATCTATATCTATCTATCTATCTACACACACACACACACACACATATATATCTATAATATCTATATATATCTATAATCTATCTATATCTATCTTCCTAAGCCCTTCTTCCCCGAAATGAAGCCATATTGGGAGGCCTGCTCTCAGTACCAGTGGATCATTGAACACCATTTTAAGAACCCTTTAGTCCTTCATATGAGGAAGTTTTCCTAAATATTGTTCATACTTTGGAAAGTATCTATTCCATGAGTGAACAGATTTGTGGTATCACAGTTAACTTGCTTAAATTCATATGTATAATTAGCAGCCACCATATATTCCTGCAACCTTCCTTCTCTTCTTGTATGAATTACACAGTGTAAGTCATGCCTAAGGATTAGGCCCTTGTGAATGAAAATGTCTTCCACCACCTTGTTCCTTTCTAACAAGTCATCTATGCAGTCACTAGAAATATAAACACAGAATTGCCCAATTCCCCAGGAAAAAAGACTGACCCGACATATAGATGAGACACGTTTTCACTACTACCTCATTTTTACTGAAGAAATTGGAAGCTCTCTTGCATTAACTCAAAGATATCTCAGTTCATGAACTCAGAGATCCAGATCTCTTGACCTTTCCCTGCACTCCAGGCCCCACCACCTATTCTCCCCTTACTTGTACTGTTATTGCAGCAGCTTCATAATTGTTCTTACTCTTTTCAGTATCTCTTTTCTCTAATCCATCCACTAAACAGCTGTCAAATTGATATTTCTAAACCACAGTTCTGATCACAGCACTATCCTGTGCAAGAAGTTTCAGGTGATCCCTAGGGTCACTGAGATAAAATGTAAACATTTCTGTTGCTAATTTAAGGCTTCAGACTAACATTTAATATTTTACTGAAATAGAATTTATCCATGAACAATTAAGAACAATAATTTTAAGAGATGTTGCCATGAGAGATACTCAAAATGTTCTGTCTGGAACAAAAAATTTTCTATATAGAGCTCTAACAGAAGAGATCAGAATCATCTGAAATTAAGACAAAGTACATACCATTCTGGTTCTTTGTCATATGACTGAGCTGTACTGAGGATGCTATCAAAGAGCCTAAATAGGATGAGTTTATAACCTAATACTGTTTTTTTATTTTATTATTTGTTTTCAGTTTTCAACAATGACTTCCATATGTTTTTAATTTTCTCCTCTTCCTTCCCCGCTACCTCCCCAAGATAGCATGCGATCTGATATGAACTCTACAATACATTCTTATTAAGCATATTTTTACATTAGTCATGTTGCATAGAAGAATTAAAAGGAATGGAAGAAATCAATGGGAGAAAAACAAACAAAAACAAGACATAACAAAAGAGAAAATAGTCTCCTTCATTCTGTGTTCCGATTCTATGATTTTTTTCTCTTGATGTGGATGGCATTTTGCATTGAGTCCTTTGTAAATGTTTTAGGCCCTTGCATTTCTGTGAAGGGCTGTCTTTCAGAAAAAGTCCTCCCATACTGTGGCTGTTACTGTGTATGATGTTCTCCTGGTTCTGCTCACTTCACTCAGCATCAGTTAATATAAGTCTTTCCAGCTTTTTCTGAAGTTTATCTGTTCATCTTTTCTTATAGCACAAGAGTATTTCATTATATTTGTATAGCAAAACTTGTTCAGTCATTCCTCAATTGATAGGCATCCCCTTGATTTCCAGTTCTTGGCCAATACAAAAAAAACAGTTATAAATATTTTTATACATATAGGTCCTTTTCTCATTTTTATGATTTCTTTGGAATACAGCCCTAGAAGCAATATTGCTGGGTCAAGGGATATGCACATTTTTAGCACTTTGAGCATAGTTCCAAATTGCTTTTAGAATTATTGGATCATCTCACAGCTCCATCAACAATGAATTAGTATTCCAACTCTCCCATATCTTTTCCTACATTTATCATCTCTCTGTTTTTTCTGATAGGTGTGATGTGGTACCTCAGAGTTACTTTGATTGACATCTGTCTAATTATAGTCATTTAGAATATTTTTTTCATATCACTATAGATAACTTGGAATTTCTTCTTCTGAAAATTGCCTGTTCATGTCCTTTGAACGTTTATCAATTGTGAAATGACTTATATTCTTGTATATTTGACACAGTTCTCTATATATTTTAGAAATGAGGCCTTTATCACAGATGCTAGTAAAAATTCCCAATTTTCTGCTTCCCTCCTTATCTTGGTTGTATTGCCTTTGTCTGTGCAAAAACTTGTTAATTTCATGCAATCAAAATTATCTATTTTGTATTTCATAATGTTCTCTATTCCTTATTTCATCATAAATTTCTCCATTGTCCATAAATCTGACAAATAAACTATTCCATGCACTCCTAATTTGTTTATAATATCAGTCGTTATACCTACAACGTGTACCTATTTGGACTTTATTCTGGTTTATAGTGTCCAGTATTGATTTATTCCTGGTTTCTAATACATTAATATCCGGTTTTCCTAGCAGATTTTGTCAAACAGTGGGTTCTTATCCCAGAAGCTGGGCTGCTTGGGTTTATCAAACAGTAGGCTGCTATAGTCATTGACTACTGTGTCTGGTGTACGTACCTATTCCACTTATCTACCCTTTTATTTCTTAGCCTGTACCATGTTGATTTGATGATTGCTGCTTTTTAATACAATTTGAGATTTAGTATAGCTAGTCCACCTTCCCTAGCACTTTTTTTCACTAATTACCTTGATATTCTGGACCTTTTGTTCTTTTAGATGGATTTGGATATTATTTTTCTTAGCTCTAGAAAATAATTTTCTGGTAGTTTGATTGGCATGGAATTGAATAAGCAAATTAACAAGTAGAATTGTCATCTCTATTATACTACCTCTGCCTATCCAGAAGAAATTGATGTTTTTCAAATTATTTAGATCTGAATTTATTTGTGCAAAAAGTGTTTTTTTTTATATACATTTATTTATTTAACTTTTTACATTCCTTTTCACAAGATTTTGGGTTCCAAAATTTTCTCCCCATTTGTCCCCTCCCCCACCCCAGTACAATGAGCATTCTAATTTCCCCTATCACCAATCTGCTCTCCTTCTATCATCCCTCCCTTCTCTTGTCCCCATCTTCTCTTTTGTCCTGTAGAACAAGATAACTTTCTATTCCCCATTATCTGTATCACTTATTTCCTAGTAGCAAGAACAATACTCAACAGTTGTTCCTAAAACTTTGAGTTCCAACTTCTCCCCATCCCTCCCTCCCCACCCATTCCCCTTGGGAAGGCAGGCAATTCAACACAGGCCATATCTGTGTAGTTTTGCAAGTGACTTCCATAATAGTCACGTTGTGTAAGACTAACCATACTTCCCTCCATCCAATCCTGCCCCCCATTGTTTCTATTCTCTCTTTTGATCCTGTCCCTCCCGAAGAGTGTTGACTTCAAATTGCTCCCTCCTTCCCTTGCCCTCCCTTTCAACATCCCCCCCCACACTGCTTATCTCCTTCTCCCCCACTTTCCTGTATTGTAAGATATGTTTTCATACCAAAATGAGTGTGCATTTTATT
>JAQQSK010006121.1:0-14586 GCA_028658325.1 Potorous gilbertii
ACCCACTTTCTGTTATATGATGACCCCATATGGGGTTGTGACCCACTGTTTAGGAAGAGCTGTCCTAGAATACTGCATTCAGTTTTGAGTGCTATACTTTTGGTGAGGCATTTGGTCCAATAAAGTTAATAAGAATGATGAGAAATATAGAAATCATATCATAAATTTGATTAAACTAAGGTTATTTGGGAATATCTCAAAATCAAAGAGGAGCTTAGGGAACAAAAAATTGAAGGGATCCATGGCAACCATCTTCAAATATTTGAAAACTCAGTAAGTGGAATGTATATGCTCCTTTGAGGGAATGATCTATTTTTAATTTTCATCTTCATATCTTTTAGTACCTAGCAAAATGATTTATATAGAGTTGTCATTTAATAAATGTTTATCAATTTGAATTGAAATTAAGTGGAATAGAAGTGATAGACTTACATGATATTCCTTCTGAGGTCAGATCTTTGACAAATAATTAGAAGTTACAGAGAAGAAGAATCCAGACTCACAGAAGGGAGAACTATCTATCATTTCCATCTATCCAGCAACTGCATGAGAACTCACATATTGCAGTCAGTTCATTTTAATTGGAAAAAACCAAGCCAGTGCCAAATGATTGTCTTCTAAGAATGTTATAAAAAGGGATTGTTACTTTAAAGGAGGATGGACTAAATAACATTAGACTTGAAACTACAATAACTTTAATATTCCTTCCATCTCTAAGGTCCTACGATTTTAACTTAAAATTGACAAAGAGTGGATTTCTTTAAAGTGCCAAGATAACTCTTCTCCCTGTCTTGTCCCTTTAAACCTGTTCTATAATATAAAAGAGAAAATGAGTAAAGGAACATGCCTCTAAAACTTTTCATTATTAATGATGCTTTATGACAAAATTGGAAATCTATTACGCTATCCCAAGGGGGTGATTAATTTAGAAGACTAGGAATTTTGATTAAAAGGGAATGAAATGTCTGATGTGGAGTCTATTTATCAGTTATTATGATATTGAACCATTCTAATCACTGTGGTACCTAAATTAAGACTTCACAAGCTAAATGTCACTTCATTTTGCTTCTCTTGATGTGGCCATGTTATAAAGGCTTATTATCTATGAGTGATTGTGTGTGCATATGTGTGTGTGTGCGTGAGTGTGTACTAGCATATGTATTTCTATTATAATGTGATAATCTCTGAGAAGAAATATTGTGGCAAGAAAGTATTTTGCCACAAATGGTGCTCATTGTGGTTCTGATGGCAATGTGGGGTGGGGAAGTACATTAAGTAGAGAATAAAAATTGGGGGTTTTAGTTTGGGAATTTAGGAATATCATGATACAATGGTTTAACAGCAACTCTTAGAATTAGGAAGCTTAGATTTCAAGTCCTTCCTCCAACTGACTATGTGGCAGTAGGCAAGTGAATGTTTTAATACTAGAGGCTATTCTCATAGATCATAAATTAAAGTAAAATTGTTGATTTGCATCAGTGAAAGGAGTTTATACACTGGAGTTTCTCATCAATAAAATCATGGTTTGTGACAAAATAATTATCTCAATAGTAAAAAATAGAGAATAGTTTATTTCAACGTATCTGCTTATTTTCAAACCACTTTTTAACTATAATATATAGATAATTCTTAAATGGTTAGAATTTTAATGGCATTTTCACCCTAAAATTTATTGTTTCCTTGAAATATTCAGTGAGATCAGAATCAGACATAATGCCAAAGATCACATATCAGTTTCCCCAGTCACTTGTTTCTTTCTGGTTAAGGGAGGAGTAACACTTAGTCATTGAATATCTATTAAAGATCCTAGTGAATGAATGCAATATTATGTATTTCTTATTTTAAATTTTCCCCAGTTAAAGGTAAAAGCAATTTTTAATATGTTTTTAAAACTGTGAGTTCCAAATTCTCTCTCTTCCACCTCCACAACCTACCCCTCATTGAGAAAACAAGCAATTCAATATAGGTTACATCTTTGTAGTCACAGAAAATATTTCCATAATAAACAATTTCCATAATCTCATGTTGTAAGAAAAAATAGACCAATGTGCATGGTTTTATAGCCCTGTGGGCATAGTTCCTAATTGCTCTACACTAGGATTGAATCAGTTAACAATAATGCATTAATACCTCATATTTACCTCACCCCCTCCAACATTTGTCATTTTCCTTTTCTGTCATATTAGTCTATTTAATAGGTATGAGACAGTACCTGAGAATTATTTTATTTTCATTTTTCCAATCAATAGTGAGTTAAGAGCATTTTTTCATAAAGCTATAGATAACTTTGAATGCTTCATCAAAAAACTACTCATATATTGTTATCATTTATCAGTTAGGGAATGGCACTCACTTTTATAAATTTGACTCAGTTCTTTATATGGTTGAGAAATGAGATCTTTATCAAAAAAACTTGCTTTAATTTTTTTCACAGTTACTACTGCTAAATGTACTTCCCTCCATCATATTTCCCCCATTTATTCTAGTCTCTCTCTACTTTCCCCCTGTCTTTCTTCAAAAGGGCTTTGCTTCTGACTACCACTTTCTCCGATATGCCCTCCCTTCTATCATTACCCCTTCCCTTATACCCCTTCCCTGCTATTTCCCTGCAGGGTAAGATAGATTTCTTTACCCAATTGAGTGTTTATGTTATTCTCTGTTTGAGCCAATTCTGATGAGAATGAGATTTACTCATTTCACCCCACCTCCTCCATCTTCCCTTCCCCTGTAAAAGCTTTTGTTTGCCTCTTTTGTGTAAGATAATACCCTCATTCTATCTTTCACTTTCTCTTTCTGCCAGCATATTCCTCTTCCTCACACCTTAATTTCATTTTTTTAGATAACATGCATTCATGTCCAACTTACACACACACACACACACACACACACACACACACACACACACACGCGCGCGCGCACATGCACATGCACACACACACACACACACTAGTACTCTTCCTTGCTCTGGGACTGCCACTCAGGACTGTGACCCTGATCCAAGTATGGGCAAAGTAATAGAGCTTGCCTAAGTGCTAGCAAAGAAATGACTATAATCTCCTTCTCTCTGGTTGCTCAACCTCCTTATGATCCATAGACCAAGAGTTCCAGAAGTGGCCTCTACTACTGTTGATTCTGTGTCACCTAAGGTCTGTTCCTCATTTGCTGGGACCTAGACTATGTTCCTCATTCACCCTTGTGTAATAGACTATTCCTGCCAACCTTTCATGTCATCAGTGACTAGAAAATTGTATCAGGCCTTTTTTTGTGGGTTCTGCTATTCTTGAATATGTTTAGAATCAAAGATCTTTCAAAAGAAATAAAGAGGAACACAATATGGTGGAGTAGATGAAGCACCGTCCCAAACTCTTCCAACATTTCCCTCCACACAGCATTAAAATAATGTTTCAAATCAAATTCTAGAGTGACAGAGAAAGCAAAAGATTGAGATTAGATATTCCTCCAGACAGAGGAAACTTTGGAAAAAAAGAAAGATCTCTGATGTGTGGATAGAAACTAGCCCTTATGGATGAAACACTAGCAGTGGGATTAGGTGGTGGGGACAGAAGCACCAGTAGCTTCAGGAACTCTCAAACCAAATGTGGTAAGGTGACCTTGCATCTAGGCACAAAGAGATTACAGGAGATCGGTGTGCTAGCACTAAACACAGGAATGGATGCTATTTGACAAATCTATTGCCTGCACCCATTTCTCAGTGAAAATCAAGAGCAGAAAGGAGCATAAAAGTATAAGTCAAAAGGGAACATGAATCCTCAGGAGTAATATCACTTTTGGTTACAACTTTGTGGAACTTGAGCAACAGTGTTTACTGTGACCCAGAGGTAGCAGGGTTCCTGAGAGGAAGTGTCACTTCCAATTGTGAATTATCAGGCACTTTGAAGAACAATATTGTTTCTGGTCCCAAGGGAGCAGGGAACTGGAGGAGCATCATTGATTGTAATCTCAAGAGATCAGAGAACTTCCTGATTAAGGACCATAGTAAATGCAGAGACCAGTGATTACACTTATCCCCAGAACATCAAAAGCATCAAAATTGGAAGCATCAAAAATTTCAAAAGCCCTAGGAATAGCTCTAAAAACTACAGAGCAGTGGGTGAAACCAAGATGGCAGAGCAAAAGCAGGGACTTTCTTGAGTTATTCCTCAAAGTCCTCCAAATATTTGTAAAAATGATTCTAAACAAATTCTATAACTGCAGAACCCACAAAATGACAGAGTGAAACAAATCCCTAGCCTAGGACAACCTGGAAGGTCAACAGGAAGTGTCCTTTTCATCAGGCAAGGAGTGGAGCACAATCTGGAATGGGCTGCACTGGCACAGACAGGCCAGAACAGGCCTAGGGAGGCTGAATCATTTGCAACTGTGGAGACTTCTCAACGCACCAATGCCAAAAAGTCAGTGGAAAACTCTGTGGGACCTATGTGATAAAAGTGTCATCTGTCGAGGTCCAGCCCAAGTCCCATGGCTGTGGTGGTAGCAGCAACAGCAGCAGAGGATGCATCCTGAGTTCAGTTGGGGAACAAACAGTTGGTACAAAATCTCTGAAACCTGGACAGTACACCCACCTACAACCCCACCCCTACTGGAAGCAGAGTCCTACCTTGACAAAATGTTGGAATATCAAGTATTTGACTGGGAAAATGAGTAAACACTGTAAAAGAACTCAGACTCTTGAATCTTATTTTTGTGACAAGGAAGATCATGGCATGCTCCCAGAGGAGAATAGCAGAGTCAAAACTTCTACATCAAAAGCCTCTAAGAGGAACAAGCCACGGAAGAGCTCAAAAAGGATTTTGAAAATCAAGTTAGAGAAGTAAAGGAAAAATTTGGAAGAAAAATGAGATTGAAGCAAAAAAAATATGAAAATAGAGTTAACAACTTGCTAATGGAGCACAAAAAAAGAATACTGAAGAAAATAAAACTTTAAAAAAATAGACTAACTCAAACAGCAAAAGAAGTCCAAAAAGCCAATGAGGAAAAGAATGTCTTATAAAGCAGAATTGGTCAAATGGAAAAGTAGGTCCAAATGCTCACTGAAGAAAATAATCCCTTCAAAATTAGAATGGAGCAAATGGAAAGTAATGACTTTATGAGAAATCAAAAAATAATAAAACAGAAACAAAAGAATGAAAAAATAGAAGACAATGTGAAATATCTCACTGGAAAAATCACTCACCTGGAAAATAGATCCAGGAGAGATAATTTTAAAATTTTTGGACTACCTGAAAGTCATGACCAAAAAAAGAGCCTAGACATCATCTTTCATGAAACTATCAAGGAAAACTGCCCTGATATTCTAGAAGCAGAGGGTAAAATAGAAATTGAAAGAATTCACCAATGACCTCTACAAGGACATCCAAAAAGAAAAATCCTAGGAATATTGCAGCCAAATTCCTGATCAAGGAGAACTATTGCAAGCAGTTAGAAAGAAACAATTGAGTATTGTGGAAATACAGTCAGGATAACACAAGATCTCAGAGGTCTTGAAATATGAAATTCTGGAGGTCAGAGGTGGTAGAACTAAAATCAAGAATCACTTACCCAGCAAAACTGAGTATAATCCTTCTGGGCAAAAATGGACATTCAAAGAAATAAAAAGCCTTTCAAGTATTCTTGATGAAAAGACCAGAGCTGAATGGAAAATTTGACTTTCAAATGCAATAATCTAGAGAAACAGGAAAAGGTAAACAAGAAAAGAAAAATTTTAAGATAATTAATAAAGTTAAACTGTTTACATTGCTACAAGGAAAGATGATATTTGTAATTCATGAGACCTTCCTCAGTATTAGGGTAGATGGACAAACTAGATAGATAAATAGATAGATAGATAGATAGATAGAGAGAGAGAGAGAGAGAGAGACAGACAGACAGACAGAGGGCACAGGCTGAGTTGAATATGAAGGGGTGATATCTAAAAGACAAAATTGAGCTCAGAGAAGAATATATTGGAAGAAGGAGAAAGGGATAGATAGAACTGGGTAAATTATCTCACATAAAAGAGATAAGAAAAACGTTTCACAATGGAGGGGAAGAGGGGGAAGGTGAGATGGAACCTTACTCTCCTTGCATTTGGCTTAAGGAGATAATAACACATACAATCAATTGAGCATCTTACCCTACAGGTAAGTTAGAGGGGGGGGAGGGTATAAGAAGGCAGGATGATAAAGGTAGGGCAGTTTGGGAAAGAGTAGTTAGAAGCAAACATTTATAAAAGGGAAAGTGTCAAAGGAGAAAATAGAATAATTTTGGGAGTGGGATAAGATGGAGGGAAATTTAGTCTTTCACAACCTAAATATTGTGGAGGTGTTTTGCATAACCACACATGCACAACCTATATTGAATTGTTTGCTTTTTCAATGAGGGTGGGTGGGGAAGGAAGAAGGGAGAGAATATGAAACTCGAAGTTTTAAAAACTAATGTTAGAAAATTGATTTTACATAAAACTGGGAAGTAAGATGTACAGGCAATAGCATATAGAAATCTGTCTTGCCCTTCAAGAAAGTAAATGGGAAGTGGCTAAGAGGGGATGATAAGAGGGAAGGCATACTGAGGGAAGGGGTAATGAGAATGCATACCATCTCAGGGTGTGGGGAGAGGAAAGATGGGAAAAAATTTTGAAACTCAAAGTCTGGTGGAAATGAATGTTAAAACTAAAAATAAATAAATAAATTTAAATCTTAAAAAAAAAAAGGCTGAGCAAAGAAACCTGAAGCATGAGACAACAAAGACCAACTTCAGTATTAACTTCAAGGCAAATAGCATAGAAAAATGAGCAAAACAAATAAGTAAACAAAAAGAAACAAACAAAATATGACCTTAAAAACATTTCTGTGGTAAAAGGGAAGATCAAGATACAAACTCAGAAGGAGATAATAAAGATAACGACAAGCAAAATTGCAGGGAAAAAAAATACGATTTGTGCACAATGCCAACAAACATTCTTGGAAGAATTAAACAATGATTTTAAGAATCAAATAAAAGTGGTAGAGAAAAAAATTAGGTAAAGAAATGAAAGCAGCAATGAAAGTCAAGAACAGACCACTAATTACTTGGTAATTGAGACACAGAAAATCTGAAGTAAATAGTACCTTAAAAAACAGAATTACATAAATAGAAAAAGAGGTGCAAAATGTCACAGATCAAAATAACGCCTTAAAGCAAATCCTTCCAAATGGAAAAAAAGAGGTACTAAAACTCACTGAGGAAAATAATTAATTAATTGAGAGAGTGGAAACTAATGCCCCATGAGGCATCATAAAACAATAAAACTAAGTGAAAAGAATGAAAAAAAATAGACAGAATTGTGAATATCTTATTGGAAAAACAATTGACCTTGAAAATAGATTAAGGAGAGAGAATTTAAGAATTATCGGTTGAATTAAAAGTCTCAATCAAAGAAAGAGCATAGATATCCTATTTTAAGAAATTAGAAAGAAAACTGCTCTAATGTCAGAGAATCAGGAGGTAAAATGAAAATTGAATGAAAATAACACTCAATACCTAAAAAAATATCCTAAAAAGAAAATTCCCAATAATATTAGAGTGAAATTTCAGACCCACAAGATTAAATAGAAAATGTTATTAGTAGCCAGAAAGAAATAACTCATATATTGTGAAGCTACAGTAAGGATCACACAAAATTCAGTACTTACCATATTGAAGGAACAAAGCACTTGCAAAATGATATTCAAGAAGACAAAAGAGGTGGAATTACAACAAAGAATAATCTGCATGGAAAAACTAAGAATAATTCTTCTAATAAAAAAATAATGAAATTGAAAACTTTCAAGTATTACTGATGAAAAGAGCAGAGCTAAATAGAAAATCAATGTTTCCAACATAAGACTCACGAGAAGTATAAAAACAAAAGGTAAACATGAAAGAGTAAATATTAGGGACTCGATAAAACAAAACTATTTACTTTTCCATAAGGAAAAATTATAAGAATTTTATCATTATTAGAGTACTTTGAAGGTTTTTTTTTAAAATGATACAAGAGCTTAGGAGTGAGTCATTTATGTTGGGATGATAAAAAAAGAAATACATAATGAAGAGTGAAGCCTAGGAGGAGGAGGGAGGGAGAATGGGGAAAATTGCCACACATAAAAGAGGTGTATAAGGAACAGATGTTATGCTGGAGGAGGAAATGCTGGAAGATTGGGCAATGCTTGAACTATACTTACTTTAAGTGGTTCAAAGAGGGAAAAATGCATATATATATATACTCAATTGGCATTAGAAATTTATGTTATATAACAGCAAAGTAAGAGGAGAAGGGGAATGGGGGAAAGGGATCTGATAAAATTTCTGGCAAATTAAAGAAAGCACTGATTAGAAAGAATATAAACTATAGAAGAGTGAAAGGATAAAATGAGAAGGGTTAAACAAGAAAATAGGATGGAGGGAAATATAGTTGAGTAATCATAACAGTGATTATGAATGGGAAAAACATCCATAAAATGGATGCAGATAACAGAATAAATTAGAACCTCAACTTGTCTCTCTCAGAACTAGCTAAAACTAACCATAAAATAAATAAGAAAGAAATTAAAGAGATGAATAGAGTTATAGAAAAGTTAGATACTATAGACCTCTGGAGAAAATTGGATGAGTATAGAAAGAATGGAGTTTTAATGCAGCTGTACATGGAAATGCACACCAACTGTATGAGTATTAGGGCATAAAATCTTCAAAACAAATGCAGAAAAGAAGACATGAGAAATGCATCCTTTTGAGACCGTAAACATTAAAAATTACATTAAATACAAGACCATGGAAGTGGTAAATAAAATTAACTGGAAATTAGTTAATCTAATAATAAAAAAAAGAATGGGTCAAAGAACAAATCCCAGAAAAAAATAATTTCATTAAGAAAATGACAGGGGGGGGTGGGTGGAGACAAGATGGTGGAGTAGAAAGACTCACATATGCTAGCTCTGAACCCACAGCCCATAATTATCTATAAAAAGAAACAAACAAAATATGACCTTAAAAACATTTCTGTGGTAAAAGGGAAGATCAAGATACAAACTCAGAAGGATTCTGGAACGGTAGAAACCACACAGCAATGGGGTGAAGGAGATTTCCATTCCAGAGAGCCCTGAAAAACTGATCCCAAAGGTCTGTCATGCACTAGACGGGAGCGGAATACAGCCCTGCTGTGCCTGCGCAGCACTGAGAGGAGCAAGCAGATCTGAGCAGGCTTCAGGGACAAAATCTCCAGCGGCTGTAAAGGTCCCTCCACCCACAGACACACAGGTCAGTGAGAGAGACATCTGGACTGGCTGAGAGGGGAGCGAGGTGTCTCCATGACTCGGGCCCCCTTGGGAGGCAGCAGCAAACGCAGCAGGCAGCCAGAGGCTCCCAGAGCAGGCAGGAGCTCTGCAGGAGCTCCATTATGGAAGGTCTCTGCAGAAACACACTGTGGGAACTGAGCCTGGGAGGTGGCCCTGCCCTCACCTGAGCACTAGAACTTAAGCTCCCATAGAATAGAAGCCAGGCCTGGCACTGAAAGCCCTGAGGCTGGGGAGCAGCATTTGAATCCCAGACCACAAGCACTAGCTGGGCAGATCTAGGCGGGAGGTGGACAGGAATCTCAGAAGTCAAGTAATTGGCTGGGTAAATACCCAGAAAAGGGGACAAAAAAAGTAAGACCATAGAAGGTTACTTTCTTGGTGACCAGATGATTCCACCATTCCTCTCTGATGAAGAAGACCTATGCTTGCCATCAGTGAAAGACATAGGAGTCAAGGCCTCTGTATCCCAAACATCTGAAATAGATATCGAATGGGCTCAGGCCTTGGAAGAGCTCAAAAAGGATTTTGAAAATCAAGTCAGACAGGTGGAGGAAAAACTGGGAAGAGAAATGAGAGAGATGCAAGAAAAGCATGAAAGACGGGTCAATACCTTGCTAAAGGAGACTCAAAAAAATGCTGAAGAAAATAACTCCTTGAAACATAGGCTAACTCAGTTGGCAAAAGAGGTTCAAAAAGCCAATGAGGAGAGAAACTCAAAAGTAGAGAAACTGAGATTCAAGTTATAAAATAATGATTTAAAACAATTAACTTTAGCAAAGATGCATAACTTAAAATAAAAGCACGTTGTATCATCAGCTATTCTATGTCCTACCAACAAAATCTGGCAGCAAGAGATAGAGAAATTCTACTTAAAATCAACTATGGACAACATAAAATACTTGTGGGTCTAATTGCCCAGAAAAACCAAGGGATTATAGGAATTCAATTATGAAACACTTTTCACTCGGGTAAAGATAGATGTAAATAACAAAAAAATATTCATTATCCATGGCCAAGCTGAGACAAAAATGACAATTATAGCTAAATTAATGTACTTATTCAGTGGTATAATTATTTTATCAAGCTAAAAAAGTAATAAAATTCATCTGGAAGAACCAAAAGACAAGAATACAACGGTAATCAATGAAAAAATGTGAAGTTAGGTGCCTAGTCATTTTGTTATTTGGTCATTTTCAGTCATGTCCTTCTGTCTTTATCATCCCATTTATGATTTTCTTCCAATGATACTGGCATCAATTGGTCATTGTCTTCTCCAACTCATTTTTCAGATGGGGAACTGAGGTGACTTCCCCAGGGTCATACAGTTAATAAGTGTTTAAGACCTGATTTAAACTTTGATCTTGCTGACTGCAAACCTGGGATTCTATCTACTGATCCATTTTTCTTCCCACAATAATCTAGTGTTTGATCAATTCAAATATCCAGACTTTGGGGGTAAGAACTCAACATTGGCAAAAGTGATAAGAAAAGTGGAAAACAGTTTTGCAGAAACTAGGCATAGATCAGCATCTCACATCATATACCAATATAAGGACAAATAGGTACATGAATTAGAAATAAAGGGGAACATCATAAATAAATTAGAGAAGCTTGCAAACATGCTACTTTTAGATCTATGATAAGGAAAGAGTCTATTACTAAGCAAGGGATGGAGAGGATCACAAGAAATAAAATGGTAATTTTGGTTACATGAAATTAAAAAGCTTTTATGCAAGTAAAACCACGAGAGTCAAATTAGAAGGAAAACATAAAACTATTAGGAAATTTATAGAAAATTTTTCTAATAAATACTTCATTTCTTAAATATGTAATTTTTAATGTAAAATTTATTTAATTTAATATTTAATAATTTAATTTTAAAAGTTAATAGTATTAATTTAAAAATGCAATTTTCCCATGTAATTAGGAAATATTTAATTAAATAGGTAACTGAGTCAAATTCATAACAATAAGAACAGTTCCTCAGTTGAAAAATACTCAGAAGATATGGACAGTTTGCAGAAGAAGAAATCAAAACTATCAACAGTTATTTGAAATAATCAAATGAAATATCAATTCATACCTATCAGAATAGCTAATAAGAGAGCAAAAGAAGATCACAAATACTGGAAAAGACATGGAAAAATTTGGATACTAATGTACCATTAGTGGAATTGTGAATTAGTTCAACCATTCTGGTGAATAAATCAGAACTATTCTCAAAGGCTATGAAGCCGTACAAACACTTGGACCCAATAATGCCACTAATAGGTCTATATCCTAAAATGATTATTGGAAAAGGAAAATGACCTATGTGTATAAAGATATTTATAGTATATTTTTATAGTGGCAAAGAATGGGAAATTTAGGTTATATCCATCAATTGGGGAATGGCTGAACAAGTTGTGGCATGTGCTTCTAATGGAATACTGTTGTGCTACAAAAAATGGTGAGGAGTGTGGTTTTAGAAAAACCTAGGAAGACCTATATGAATTGAGAAAAGTGAAGTGAGCAAAAATGGGAGAACACTATATATCTATATAGATATAGGTATATCTATATAGATATATGTATGTGCAAACATACATATATCTATATATATAGAGAGAGAGACAGACAGAGAGACAGAGAAAGAGAGAGAGAAAGAGAGAGAGGAATGGCCATATTGTAACAATGATCAACTATGAAAGATTTAGTTACTGTAATCAATACAATGATCTAAGACATTCCAAATGGACACATAATGAAAAATGCTATCCACCTTCAGAGAGATACTCAAAGAACTATGAATGAAAATAGAAGTATAGTTCTCTCATTTCTTTTTCTTGCTTTATTTGTGATATGCTAAATATGGAAATATATTTTACATGAATTCACATGCATAATTGACATCAACTATCTGGTCTTCTGAAGAAATGGGTAGTGGAAGGGAGGAGGAAGAGAATTTGGGACACAAAATGATAAAAGTACAATTTCCCCATGTAAATAAGAAATATTTAATGAAATAAGATGTTAGGGAAAAGTTTGATCCAAAATTATAGCCCGGGTACCAAGTCAAGTGCTCTTTTAAAATATCTGATTGGGGGCAGAGAAAATATAGAGGAGTAAATGTAGCACCTTGCTCAATCTCTTTCCAAAATCCCTTCAAATATTTATAAATACTTATAAAAGTGGTTCTAAACAATTTCTAGAGCAGCAAAACCCACAAAAAGATAGAGCAAAAGAAATTTCTAGTCCAAGACAGCTTGGACTAGAGCACAGGCCAGGAGAGTACCAACCACCTCTCCATAGATCATACTACCTTGAAAGAATTGAAAATACATAGGTCTTTAAATGTATCTCGGAGAATAGCTGCACAAACCTCTGAATCTTGGGACAGTGAACCCTCCACCATGGAAGCAGAGTCTTACCCTAACAGTTGGTTAAAAAGGCAAGTAAGAGGTTGAGAAAGTGAGCAAACAATGGAAAAAAAATCTAACTGTAGCAAGTCAGTATAGTGACAAGGAAAATCAAAATGCCCCCTAAGAAAATACAACAAAATCAAAGCTCTTACATCTGAAACCTCCAAGAAAAATATGAATTGGTCTTAGGTCATGGAAGACATCAGCAAGGACTCTAAAAATCAAGTAAGAAAAGTAGAGGAAAAATTAGAAAGAGAAATGAGAGTGCTACAGGATAATTATGAAAAAAGAATCAAAAGCTTGTTAAACAGGATACCAAAAATGCTGAAGAAAATAACACCTTAAAAAACAGACTAGGTCAAATGGCAAAAGAAATGCAAAAGTCAATTAAGAGTAAAATGCCTTAAAAAGTAGAATTGGTCAAATGCAAAACAAGATTCACAATCTCTCTGAAGAAATTTATTCCTTAAACATTAGAAGTAAATGGAAGCTAACAGCTCTATGAGAATTCAAGAAATCATAAAGCAACATCAATAGAAGGAAAAAAAAGAAGAGAATGTGAAATATCTCATTGGCAAAACAGCTGACATGGAAAATAGACCCTTGAGAGATAAATTAAAAATTATTGGACTACCCGCAAGCCTTGATAAAAAGCAAAAAGAGCTTAGACATCATCTTTCAAGAAATTATCAAGAATAAATTACCCTGGTATTCTGAAACTAGATGATAAAACAGAAATTCAAAGAATACACTGATCACCTCCTGAAAGAGATCCCCTAATGAAAACTCCTTGGAATATTGTGGCCAAATCCCAGAGTTGCCAGGTCAAGGAGAAAATACTGCAAGCAGTCAGAAAGAAACAATTCAAGTATTGTGGAGCTACAATCAGGATAACACAAGATCTAGCAGCTTCTACATTAAGGAATTGAAGGGCTTGGAATATGATATTTCAGAGGACAAGAGAGCTAGGATTACAACCAAGAATCACCTACCCAGGAAAATTGAATATAATCTATGAAGGGGAAAATGGTTATTCAATGAGATAGAGGACTTTCAAGCATTCTTGAGAAAAGACCAGAATTAAATAGAAAATTTGACTTTTCAATGCAAGATTCACAAGAAGCATAAAAAGGTCAACAGGAAAGAGAAATCATAAGGGACTTATTAAAGTTAAACTGCTTATGTTGGAAGATGATATTTGTTATTCAAAAGAACTTTCACATTATCAGGGCAGTTAGAAGGAGCATATATAGATAAAGGGAATAGGTGTGAGTTGAATATGAAAAGATGATATCTAAAAAAAATGAAATTAAAGGGTGAGAGAGGAATGTACCAGGAGACAGAGAAAGAAAGAGATAGAATGGGATAAATTATCTCACATAAAAGAGGCAACAAAACTTTTTACAGTGAAGGAGAAGAGGGGTGAGGTAAGGGGGAGTGAATGAACCTTACTCTTATCAGAATTGGTTCAAAGAAAGTATAACATACACATCCACTTGGTTATAGAAATCTATCTTACTTAGCCTCCAGGAAAGTCAGAGGGGAAACAGATAAATGAAGGAAAGGGGGTAGTGATAGAAGGGAGGGCAGATTACGGTAGAGGTAGTCAGAAGCAAAACACTTCAGGATGAAAGGAGAGAGAGAAAAGAATTAATTCGGGGAATTGGATGAAAGGAAATAGCAATAGTAACTGAAAAAAAATTTAAGTTTTTCTGATAAAGGTCTTATTTCTTAAACATAGAGAACTGAGTCAAATTTATAAAAAATGAGAATAATTCCCCAACTGATAAATGATCAAAAGATATCATCAGCTTTCAGATGAATGAATCAAAGCTATCTATAGCCATACGTCTTATTAGCTGATCTAATAA
>JAQQSK010006122.1:0-14585 GCA_028658325.1 Potorous gilbertii
AATATTGTGCAGGTAGAATTTACAAAACTTGGGAACTGATTCAATATGGAAGATAAGGGACAGTGAAGGGCAGAGAATGATCCCAAGGTTGCAAACCTGGGTGAGTGGAAAGTCAGGTGTTCTCAACTGAATTAGGAAGATGAATGTTTTGGGGAAAGAGAAGCTTGATTTTGGATGTGCTGATTTTAAGATGCCTATAAAACTTCCAATTCAAAATACACAAAAGATGTTGAAGCAGGTCTGGAGCTCAGAGAAATGAGAGCTATATAAATACTTCTAAGAGTCATCAATATAAAAATACCCTAACTCAGAGCCAATTGGTTAGTCAATGAGCATATATTAAGCACCTACTTTGTGCCAAGCACTGTGCTAAGTAGTAGTGATACAAAGAAAGACAAAAAAACAGTCCTTACTCTCAAAGAGCTCACAGTCTAATAGGGGAAGACAACATGAAAATAATTATCTACAAATAATAAATGTAGAGGCAATAAATTAAGAGATAATCAAAAGAGGAAAGGACTGACATCAAGGGGAAGACTCCTTGAAAAATAGAGTAAGAGAGATAAACTTGTTTGATGATCATTAATATTGTACCCTGAAGGCAGGGCCTTTTTCATTTTCATGTTTAAATCTCCAGTGCCTAGCATAGTATCTGGCACATAAATAACAGGCACTCAGCAAATGCTTATTGATTGATCAAATGAGACATAGCCCAGGAGGATGTATGTTCACCAGAGAGTTTTACCACAGTCATGAAGGAGACATCAACAGTCTAAAATGAAAGGGGATTCCTTCTAGATGGTGAGATCTTTGATGCTACTATTTATAGATAACATTGTGCTAATGATATCGGGCCCCAGGACATTGCAGAGAATCCTGGAAGAGATCCATAATCACTCTAAAGAAATTGTCCCAACTACTCACACAGGAAAAACTTACTGGAGAAAGAATGCTTATTGTCCAGATTATTTTAGGCAGCTAAATAGGCAGCCTATCTCATCATCAGCATATATACCTTGGATAGGCACTGCAAAAAGACAATGAATAAGGTCCAGAACTAGACAGGAAGAGAGTAGCTAGACTGCCTTTGCAAAAGTACAAAGTTACTGTAATAATTCCAAGTTTCCTTCTGCAACAAAGGCTCATTTTAAAAATATCATTAATTCTTCAGATGACATTGTATGGCTGCAGGATGGACCACTAGTTTCCAAACATCTGAGGTTGAGGATCATCCCAAGGGCAATAAGGAGGCACATGTTGGACATGAGTTAAAGAAGGGGTGTAAAGGACATCATCAAAAAGTTGAATACAAACAGGACAGACTGGCCATGTGGTAAGAGTGAGGAGTAAATAATGGGCAGCCCATATATTCCATTGTATCTTTTTAAAAAATGTATCGGTACTTTATTTCTTATATCACCATAGTATCCCATGTATACCTTCTCATTGCGAGCTTTCCTATTTGACAGAAAGTAATTTTTTAGAGGGAAAAACGTTAGTATAACTGATTGATACCTTGAAAAAGTCCAAAAACATGTGAAATGTGTAAAGCCTGTGCACTCGCACCTCCACAAAGGAGTAAGTTGGGGGTGTCTCCTCTTTATTTGAGTCCCATTTGATCGTTATAATTTAGTTTACTTCTGATTTTTTTGGCATATCATTGTTCTTTCCATTTACATTTTGTAGCTACTGGGTATATTGTTTTCTTGGCTCTACTTACTTCATTCTATATTCATTCACACAGATCCTTTCATGCTTCTCTGTATTTATCACACATTTTCTTACATCATGGTACTTTTGTGCTATTGATGGCTTATACAAAGATTTATTTCCTCATTCAACCACTTTCCTTCTTATCCTTGTGCCCTAATGCATGGTCAATTTTTATAAGACTTCTCTCTCTATGTGGTACAGAGAAATAAGTCTATTCTTTTGCTGTCCCATTTAGAAGATGCCGTAAGTCTTTTAATTCTAGTTTCTCCAGAAATGTGTTCAATTCTATATTTTCCCTTTTGTTTATCTTTGTTAGATTTATCCACAACTGATAAAGGTAATTGAAGTTTTATATCACTACTGTGTTACTGTCTGTGTTTTCTTGAACCTCAGATATTTCTTTTATGAATTTGGACACTAAGACATTTGGAGCATACTTATACTGGTTTGTGTCTACAGTTCATTTCAGCATAGTATAGTTTCTTCATCCCTTTATAGTTTTTGAATGTTTGCTTTTGCTTTATCTAATAGCATGGCAACTCCTAATTTTTTTGATTCATAATACATTTTTTCCATCTCCTAAGCTTTGTTTTGTGTATTTATATTTTAAATGTGTTTCTTGTAAGCAAGATTGTAGGGTTTTGTTTTCTTATCTAGTTTTTCACTCTTTTTCATTTGATTAGATTATTTAATCCATTCACATTTAAAGTTTTAAGAATTAGGTTTATATTTTCCTCCATCTCTAAAACTGTTTTTGCCCTCAAATTACAATTTTCCTTCTCTTCTGCTCTAAACACAGTATTATATTCCTTCAGTTACTTTAATCTTTTTTAAGGTGTCCCTGGTCCCACTATCTCTTTTCTCCATCCCCCTTTTCTCCTCATTCATTATCTCTTTCCCTTTAGGGTTTTATATATTAGTTTCTCTCTTGCTTTTATCTATATTTATATATTTCTTCTTTCTCTTTTTTCTCTCAGGTAAATTACCTCTTCTTCTCCTCCCCATTAGTTAGTCTCTTTTATTATTTTTTTCATTTTTCATTTTTTGTTCCCCTTTCCAAAAAGGATTTCTCTCACTCTTTTTATTATCTGCCTCTCTTTCTTTTTACTCTAGATTATCATTCTCTGATTCATAACCTCTATAATCATCTAGTCTCTCTCTTTTTTTCTGTATTCTTTATGCAGTCAACACTTTCAGGATATTCATTCTAGACTCTGCTCTAGGTGCTTTCTATCACTATTCTGTGTCTCTATGAATTCCCCAATACCATTGTGTCTAACTCTCAGAATAATGCCAATTACTGCAGGTGTCAAAAAGGACACTGCTCCATGGTAGGGACCTTCCCCACCACCCCCTTACTTATCGGATACCCTCTCTTGTTGATCTTCCTCCCCTACATTTGCCTGGAATCCACTTGTGTCTATGCTCTCTCACCTTCTCCAGTTACCAATTGCTCCCACTGGTTTCACCTCCCCAACTCCCAGGATGAGCAGACCTCATCTAGCTTAAGGTACTTACCTCCTTTCATCCATAAGAGCATTCATCAGTGGAATTCCTTCTTATATCCATAGTAAGGTCTCCTCCCTTTCTCCCCCTTTTCAATCTTTTCCTTCTTACCTACTCCCCTATAGGCTGAGACCAAAGAAGTCACTTTCTCCTCATTGCTGACCCTGGATTTGACCCTGGTACATCACTCACTTCTCTCTATCCTCCTGTTCAATTCACCTTCTTTCATGTATCCTCTTATGTTGTAATGAAGGCCCACAAAAAAAGTATTCACCTATATAGGCAAGGTGTGACCAGGTTCTGCCTAAAATACCCCCTCTGCCTCTTCACCTGCCTCCACTCCTCTCTTTGTGTACCTTTGGAAAGAAGTTTCTTACTGGTCTTCCTGTTGTCGTTGTGTTGCTCTTACTATCTGCATTTATTCACACTTCCTGTAATTCTGTTGTTTGCAGTGTTTGAGAAACAAACAATCTCTTTACCTCTGATTTTCTTTTCAAACTCTTATTTAAGTTCAACTTTGGTCCTTTATGGTTAAGCCAGGATTGGACACTCTGGGCTTCATTGTGAGCTCCCATGCTCTTCAAACACATTCATCCCTTCCTCCTTTTTCTAATGAGTGCAGAAGACGCTTACATTTTTTTGGAATGTTCTTTCCTTTGCATTTGCAAGTCTTTCTCCTGATGGCTTGCAGAACTTGTTTCTGAACTGAATTTTTAGATTTAACCACTATGTGTCTTGGAATTTACAACCTTTGGGTCTCTTTTTTCTGGAGGCAATCTGTTCAATTTTTCAATTGAGATTTTATTTTCTACGTTCAGAAGTTCTGTGTAGTTTTTCCTAATTTCTTTACATTGTTGTATCAAGGTTTTTTTGTCCTATTGTGTTCTTCTGGGAAACCTGTGGTCTTAGGTTGTCTATGCATCCTGTCTTCAAGACTCGTGTTTTATTTGCATAGTAAGCATATTTTCTTTTAATTGTTTTGTTTTTTGCTTCATTCCTGATCTATTGTTATTTCTTTCGTTTCTTTGGTGAGGCCTGCCATTGCAGATTCAAGTTTTTCTGTTTTGCTTGTTATTTTTACTGTGCAGGACATAAACTCTGCTCTCATAATTTTCATTTTTCTTTTAAACCACTTAGGAATAGCAAGCTATGTTTCCATGTTCTCCTCAAATTCCATAGGGTCCTCTGTCTTATCAAGTGTTTGATCAATTCCCTTCATTTTGCAGTATTTATTCAGGAATGCCAGAGCTCACTTACCTGATCTAGAGGTCACATTTCCTTCTGTTACTGTTTTACCTGCTAATTTGTCTGTTTATGTTCAGGGTCTTTGAGATTTCTTCTTGAAATCTTTGGTACTTTCAATCTATTCTGCCTCCCTTCAAATCATGCAATGATACACCTATGCTATGGGTGGTGAAAGGCCCTTGCCCCACATGGTGTCCCCGTACATCTTAATTTTGCAGATGAGAAAACAATCAGAGGGAGATGAAATTACTTGTCCAGAGTTGTGAAGGTAATTAGTAGAGCAGGGAAATAAATCCAGTTTTTTTGTCTCTTTCAATTATACCATGCTGCTTCTCAAACTGATGTTTGTAGGGCTCATCAGTCTGTAGTTCAATAAAAGTTTACTCACATCAAGTTCCTTCATCTCTATCTCACTGATGCCAGGGGTTTGCAACTTCTAGATCCTAGTTACTAAAACACAATAGATTAGACTTTTTTCTATTATGGTTAAATTTATCTATATGCTTGAAATAGCTACTTTCTCAAATGCCCCATTCTCAATATATTCCAGTCCTCTCTCTCCTTTCCCAGAAGGCAACTGCAATCAGCCACACCTTCCATCCCTTATGTTATTAGCCTAAACAGTGCATTATTGATAGTAGAACTAGTTTAAACATTCCAGCTTTGGTTAAATACCTCTTTAATGCCAGATTTCTGAATTTTGGCTGGTCACATCAGCAATCTTCTTGGTACAGTTGTAAAAATTCCTTCTAAAAGTAAACTGTTGAACAAATTTTCTGGATAACTGAATCAGCATAAAGTTCTGAAACTTCATGTGAATCTAAAATACAGATAAGCTCTCTCTGAAACTTTTTAAAAAATGTATTTTATTAGAAATAATTTGATAATGAGTTATCATTTCATACTCAGATATAGAATCATACATATAACACAACTAATCATCATGGGACAGTTATTGATGGATTGTGGTCTGCATCATGACAGGGAATACCCATATGGATGAGGTCACAGATCTTTTATTGGAGTATTAGAATCTTTTAACAAGGATCTTCTGGAATAGTTTGATACTTCTTAGAAGCTGACTGTGGTTCTTATGCTTCTACTTCATTTCTTCTGTACTTTTCTTTTTTTTTTTCAATCGATAAATATTTATTAAGAGCCTCATATGTGCCTGGCATTGTGCTAAGTGCTGGGGATATAAAGGGAGGCAAAAAAAGTCCCTGCCCTTAATGAACTTACAATCTAATGGAGGGGACAACATGCCAACAACTACATATAAAGCAAGCCATATACAGTATAAACAGGAAATTATTAATACAGGAAAGGCACTAGGATCAAGAAAAGGCTTGGGAAAGGCTTCTAGTAAAAGATGAGATTTTAGTTGGAACTTAAAGGAAGCCAGAAGTCTCTTCTGTACTTTTCATTGAATGGTAAAAAGTTCCTATAGGCCTTCTGAAGGGGTCCTATCTTCGTTTTCATCTATTAGCAACAGGCTTCTTCATTCAGCATCCTCATGGTCTTGGACATCCTGATGTTTCATTTCCCTAGCTCCCAGCTGAGGGGGCCCTGCTCTCATTCAAGCTATTAGGGCTGGGTCCCCTCCTGGAAAACTGACTTCCTGTTTGTTCTTGGTAAGTTTGTGTGGTTCTTGGTAAGGGAATTTAGCTGCAGGGTTGGAATCCTTGGGTTATTTGTCTCTAGAATTCATCTCTGAATGGCATACTGCTAGGAGGCAGCAGTACTATAAACAGTTTCTGTAGACTCTCTGTCTTTGACTTATTGGTGGGATTACACCAGAACTGAAGATATTTAACTGTCAATTTCTCGCTTCCCCCTTAGGATGGTACACAGACACTCAGTCATGTCTCTTCCATTTCAGTCCTACTTGGAACACTGATTATTCCATGTATTAAGATATGTATGCATATAATGGAAGGAGTTTCAAGAATATAATATTTATTCCCTTGTTCTTGCCAGAAAAATTCGAGAGTCAGCACAGAAAAATACTGACTCAGGCAACCCAAGTGTACTCAATGTCTAATAGCCCCTTTTCAGCTTCACCTTGCTACCAAAGAACAGTCCAAGTTCACTTAAACCATTTCTCCCATCATGAACCAACACACTGGCTTAAATAAAGCTGCTTTAAAAGGTCTTTGGTTTGTCTAAATGTATGCAGCTTAGATTGGTTATCTGCTAAATAAAGGACACCAGAATTGCCTGGAATTACTGCTTCTGTTCAAGTCATAGGGTGGTGATAAGAAGGAAATAGTTATATAGTAATTAACACTTAAATTTAAGTAATATTTAGAAACCCTTCACTGGAGATTCAGTGGTCTCCTTTAGGCCTTGCAGACCAGATGCTGACAGGTAAAGAAGGGAATGCCCTGCTTCCATATGTGCATACTATCATACTTCCACTCAACTTCATCGTTAGATGCATTTTTCTTGGTGGGGGGGAGGATGATTGATCAAGATTTGTCAAGGTTGTCCTCTTTGAAGTCTAAAATCCTATGATCTATAATTTCCTAGTATATAATGTTGGAGTCCATGAGACTGGATGGGTACTGATAAGGTTCAACTGAGCCCAAGTTCTTTTACTTTTCCATCACCTCTTTAATATGTTCCAAATAGCTGTGGTCTGTGGTAGGGGCTCTGCAAGGCTACCCTGGTAAATAAGCAGTGTACAGACATGGTAACCTTTAGTAGGGGCTCTGTCTGGAACGTGATGTGCCTCTGGCTAAAGTTTAATTGCAGGGCTGGATAAGAGAGGGAGCTGATTTCCTGAAGTCCTAGAAGTTAGTGGAAATTCCGGTGTCTGATTTCATTCCCTGTTGGATTCCTGCCGAGACATGGACAGAGTGTCCAGAGGATCTTGGGACATGTTTTTTTCTTACTCCTGTGACCTCTCTGGGCAGTGTTGCCCAGATCAGAACAGGAAATAGAGAAGAATATTCTATCCAGCTGAGACCACAGGAAAAAGTTTTAGGGAAGATAGGGAGTATTTTAAACAAAATTTGCTGCTGTTGAATTGAACCTCTGCTTTGGGACAGGGAGGCTTCCGAACAGCTGTTGCTTATGTTATTTAGTTTTGACACCAGGAATATTGATTCTGGGTTTAACAAAAATAAAGAAGAAATAAGAGGAAGCCCACACCCTGTAGGACCAGTTTGTCTGGCTAAGGACACAGGAACAGCTGAGCAACGAGGGGACTCTGGTGACTATGCATATTGATAGCTGGAGAGAACCTACTGCATTGGTAACTACTACTAGGTACTTCACAAGAGTCATGCCTTTTCCCCTCTCCAGTCCTCAATACCAGTCTCTCAGAAGGACTACTCTTGAACTTTGCGTGTGGGTTCACAGATGAGTCTTTTGGGGTAGATCAAATCTAAGTAGAGTTGATTAGATGAATGGAATAGTGGAGGAAAATCTTTGGAGTGGTGACTGTGTTTCAAAGAGTTTTTGTTGAACTCTGTCTGGCATCCACTAAAATAATCTGGGGCTCTGCTCTAATAATACCAGTGGGATATGGGAGGAGTGGAGGGTCTGAAAACCTTTATTTGATCTCAAGATCTGTCACAGACTGAACACTTTCCCCTGTAGTAAGGAAGCCCTGGCTGCTGTACAGAGAGGGTTAGGGGTTTGTTTGCTTTGATACTGGGACAGGGTCTCCAGTTTGTCTAAAAGTTTGTTTTTTTCCCTATATCCCCATTTTTCAAACTGAAGCTCAAAGAGGTTACAAGACTTGTCCATGGTCACATAGCTAGAACTGGGACTTAAACCTTTGCTTCCTGATTCCAGGTCTAATGTAATTTCTACATCACTCTTCCTTCTCCCTGGTTCCATACAAATGCCCATTCTTATTGGTTCTCTCTCCATGTATCTCACTTCAATAAATACCATGCTATTCCCACTGACTCCAATCCAGACCTGGATTAAGACAATAAGATACTGCAGATTTCCAAGCTTACAGGCCCTCTTTCCTCTGATTCTACAAACCACTATGAAATTAATAATTTTATTACAAATGTCTGATTATTCTACTGCTCAAAAATATTCAAGAACTTCCCAATATTTAAGATGTAAAGTTTGACTCCTTGGCATGATATTTAAGGGTTTCTACATTGTGGTTCCAATCTACCTCTAACCTTATCTCACACTATTCCCGTTCCCAATTCTGTTCTCCAGTTAAATTGCTCACCTCTTTTAATCTCCTTACCTTCAATGTTCTTCTTCAATGTTCGCCTTTCAACATTCTATCCCTCTTGCAGTTAATATTTAAAAGTTTCTACTATAAAGGTTTCCCTGATTCTCCTTTCCTCATCTGTTCTCCAAGCACTTTGCACTTTTTATAATAAGCTGACAGATATATGGTGCTTTAAGATTATACTTTACAAACATTATTATGTTTGACCTTCATAACAATCTGGTGAGGTGAGTACCACAGGTACTGTCATTTTCTTTTAAAGAGAAATTATTCTTAAAAGTTTTAATTATTATGAACTTGATAAACATGAACATTTCCTTATACAAAGGACAGAGAGGATTTAAATGACATCACAAATCTCTATTATATCAGCTTTTTAAAAAGTATACAATTAGCTTATTTATTCAAATTATATTCAACCCAGTAGTTACACCATTGTCCTGCTTATCTTTCTCCTTCTGAATTTTAATTTGCTCTCTTTTGTGTGTCGTCTTAATGTTTCGTTAATAGGTTTTTTTCCCCCTTTGTCATCATTATTGCTGTGTCTACTCTTCTACCCCACACTCCCACTTTCTCCCCAAAGTCCTCCCTTGAAACAAATACATTTAAGGGATAAAGATAAGACCTGTGATTTAACTGGTAGAAGAAATTCCCTGATGAGGAAAACTCCCTCTCTACCAATTCAGGCTGGCACCAGTTCTCTTACAGTCTTGGAGAGATTAGGTGACTGCATGGAGCAGAGCCAGTATGAGAGGAAGGACTCTGCCTTCCAATACAGTTCTCTACCTACTACCCCATCCTGTTTCTAGTAACAAACATCTATGGTCAAGTAAGATAAATCTACATGTTGACCATGTTGGGCAATGGCTATCTCATCTAGTCTGTCATTTCTCTATCAACTATAGGAAGCAAAATTCATCATCAGTCATGAGAATGAGCATTTATATGGTGCCTACCATGTGCCAGGCACTGTGCCAAGTGAGACGGGTACGATTATTATCTCCATTTGACAACTGAGGAAACTGAGGCAAAGAGAGGTTCGGTGATTTGCTAGGATCACATGGCTAGTAAGTGTCCGAGGCCACATTTGAACTCAGATTTTCTTGACTCTGGGCCCAGCACTCTATCCACTGTGCTGGTGAGCTGTGAATGGTCATTGCCATGATCATAGTGCCTAAATCTTTCACAGTTATTTTCCTCTACAATGTTCTAATCATTGTATAAATTCTGCTCCCCTGACTCCGCATCCATGCATGTAAGTCCTCCCAGGTTTCTCAATCTATTCTTTTTGTCATTTCTTATAGTACAATAATATTCTATTATGTTCACATAGCTATTCCCTGATTATGGGCACTAGTGTTTCCAGTTTTTTCCAAGAAAAATAGCTGTTTTAAATATTTCTGTTCATATGAAACTTTTCCTTCTTTCATTGATTTCTTTTACCCCCATTTTCCAAGTGAGATAGAGGTACAGAGAGGCTAAATGGTTTTGTCAGTGAGTACACAGCTGGCCAAGGATAAGAGATGTGACTTGAGTCTAGGTCTAGGTTCACAACTTCAATGTTATTCTTGACTGCTCTCACTCATTCCATGAATCTATACCATTGCCATATCTTGTCACTTCTACCTTTACGACATATCTTGTACCTATGTGTTCCTCTCTATGTAGTTACCATACTTGTACTTGATTACCTCTTGCCTGAACTATTGAAATAGTTTTCTGATTGGTTTCCCTGCTCTAGGTCTTTCCCCACTCCAATCTATCCTCTACTCAGCTGCTGAAGGGATTTTTCTTAAAGCACAGGTCTTATCCTGTTATCTCATCTCCTTCCTCAATAAATTCTAGTGGCTCCTTATTACCTTCTGGCTCAAGTATAAATCCTCTCTTTGGCATTTAAATCCCTTTACAACCTGACCCTTTTTTACATTTCCAATGTTCTTATATATTTACTCTTTCATGTACCCCATAATTCAGCTACACTGGTGTATTTGCTATTCTTCACACATTAATACTATATATCCTGTTTCTGGGCATTGGCTCTGGCTGTCCTCCAAACCTAGAATCCTCTCCCTTTTTAGTTCAGGCTCTTGGTTACCTGGATTCCTTCAAGACTCAGCTCAAATCCTACCTTCTGCACCCATTCTCCCACATGCCAGTCCCTTCCATCCAAGATTACCTTCCACTAAGAGGGGATTTCATATGTAGCCATTTGTCAGTCATTTCCCCCATTAGAATGCCTTTCTTTACATCCTCAGGGCTTAGCACAGTGCTTGGTACCTAATAAGTGCTTAATAAATGCTTGCTGACTGAGGTTTTTTTGGACTCCAAGTCTGGAATTCTTACTACACCATGCTGCCAAATTCTAAGCTGTGTACATTTCTAATCATCCCTCCTTCATTGTAAGGCCTTTGAAAGGAGGATGTCATCTATATTTGTATCCCATCCAGTGCCTAGTACAGGGTTAGTATATAACAGGCACTTAAAAAAAAGATTTTTTGTTGAGACAGTGAAATTTCAGATTCCTTTAAGATTGATCTTTCTGGTCCAGATCCATTGCCTTGGTGCTGATCTCTAGGAATGCTACTAAGGCTATATAGCAACAGCTTGGGTGCATTTAGCGCTGATGCATGTTTCCTAAAAATAGGTCTCCAATGTTCCTAATGACAGCTGAGTTTCCATTCATTCTCTGGAACCTGTTAGCTGTAAAGCCTAGGCAAGTCACTTAACCTCTTCGCTGCTCACTTCTTTTCTTTAATCTGTAAAATCAGGGAGTTGAATAAATGATTTTTAAGGTCCCTTCCTGGCCCGAAATTTAGAATTCTTTTTCTCTGAACTTTTTTTTTTTTATGATATGACTTATTAGAACCAGACAAGTCTAACTCTTGTCTTCTCTTCCTGATTAACTAGATGGCTAAACTAACTGCATGTGGGTGTCAGTGCTGAGAAGACTACTTTGTATCTTGAGAGTAGTCCTGGTTCCTGTTGTCAGCTGTTGCCTCTGGCACTCCTTGGACATTAGCAGCTTGTAGTAGGTGGAGGAGGGTGGTGACATAATATGGAACTAATTTATAGGTAATAACTACTCATCTTTTAAAAGTGACTTAAGGTTTGCAAAGCATTACTTAAACAGTTTGTTGGCTACCGTATTTAGCTGAGCTCCAAAAATAGAGGAAGAGAGTAGATAAATGCTTAACCTTGTATGTACTACAGTAAACAGGCCATACATAGCTTACTAATGACTTGCACCTGTAGCCTGCTTGCTTTAAAACAGCAGCAGGTGGACTCTATTACATCTCTTTTCCATTACATCAGTGACTGAGCCAGCTCTTTCTATAGAAATCATGATACCTGATGAACTTTCCCCCTTCAGTTTGGTTTTCTTTTCCCACTTAGGTCAAAGTTTTTAATATTACTGAAGGTTATTTGCTGTTTTAAATACATATCAAGTTGAAAATGATGCTATAATTATAAGCTGGTTTTATTAGCATCTCTATATTTATTCTATCTTTCATCCTTACTGCATTCTTAATAGCTACAGGAGAGACCATAGGTCGTTATCTGAATTTTATGAAGGGGAAATTGAAGCTTTGGAATGGGAAGATTGCATTGAGTCAAAGATAGTTTGGAATAGAATCTAGGACAACTCAAGTCAAATGGCTTTCTCTAGACACAATGCCCATTACAATGATTTCAGACTTTTTCTTCTTGCCCTTGGTGTTTAGAAATAAAGGAATCTTACTTTATGACAGGTAGGACTGGGAATTGGTTTAAGGTATTTAAGTTATAAATGCTTTATACTATAACTCTTTAGGTAATGGTAAAATGAAGCAAAAGACTGAAGTAATCATCTGGATATTTCAAGTAAAAACATGGCTAGAAAAGAGGGGCTTGAGACTTGAATAGGACTGGATATGTACAGTTATCAGATGTTGCTACAGTAAACCTAGCCTACATGTGTTTTAAGTTCTGTCTTTGGCTTTTCAATTTCCAATATCCCAGTTCCTATATTAAAGTATCAATACACATACCTATTAAGCTTCAGTTGTTATCTAGGTTAGTTAGGCTTAAGGAACTAATCTAATCTGTTTCTTTTTGATCTTGCTGTCTTCTTTATGAGTATTGAAAAAAAAATAAGGGAACTGGATTCTTTTTAGGTTTATAGAAATTAGAATCAGAAGGGACCTTAGAAGCATAACCACCATTACACACATGAAGAAACTGAGGCCCTGCGAGATGAGGTGCCTTACAACAGAGCAAGAATTCAAATCTAGATCTTCTGGTTCCAAACTATACTAGATCTCTATATTGGCCCTTGGCTGAGTAAGGGGAACTGGATTAGAGAACCCATAGGCCTGCCAAATCTTAAAATTAGAATGTATTCTGGATATTATGGTGTTCAATCTCATTTGAAAGATGAGGAAGGTAAGGCCCTGTGATTCTGAATAATTTGCCAAAGGTTTCAGAGCTAGTGAGTAGGAGAATACAGAACTAGTACCTAAGTTTTGGGATTCCCAATGCCTTATGCTGGCCACTACATCATGCTAATTCCGAAATCGAATTCCTTTCTTACCCAAGAAATCTGTTCATCAAATAATTTTTATGAATTAAGCACCAGCTTCAATGACATGTATGTAAACTGCTTTGCAAACCTTCAAATACCATAGAAATATTAGCTATTATTATTAATCGCTCCACCTCAAGCTACTGCTACTCACAGGGATGGTCACTCCTTAGTTTTCACAATGACCCATAACTGCTCTACCTCAATGATTTACAATAGCTGAGGATAATCTAGCCTTCTCTTTCACCCTGACCCACTTCAATAAACCTGTTGTCTTCTCTGCAACCTCGCTCTCTACACTTGCTTGCTCTTCAGTCTATCACCCTTGCTCTTGCCTACTCTTTTTCTTTTCCTTCAGTCTTGACACTGTTAGCCAATTTATATATATTTATATGATGTACCCTCCAGTTCCTTGTTCCCTTGTCCTATTGTTGCTCATTCCATGCCAACCCCCAGCATGTTATACCTCCCTTATGATTTACCTACTACTACTAGATTGTTGAACACCAATCGTCATAATCTGTTAATTGAGTTTACTATAAATTCATGATATTTAATTACAACTGATCCTTTACTTCATCATTGTAATTTTTTTACTTTTCCTGATTCTTTTTCATACTTCCCACAATGGCAGTCTCACATATTTTCTTTACTTCCTAGGTACATTATATTGCCATCTTACTTTACCAAGAAAAGAGAGTCCATTTGTCTTAAGTGCCCTTTTCTTCCCCAACTCCACGAAGTGGCTCTCCTCTTTGCCAAAGCCAACTTTTCAAGCTCTCCTTTATTCTGCACAGCTCCCCCCCCACACTTTTTTTTCATTTTCAATCTCTCCTCATCCATTGGCTTCTTTCTTATTGCCTACAGATGTCCACTTCTCTCCCATCCTTAAAAATCCTTCATTTGACTCTAAAATCTCCTCAAACTATCATCCTATATCTCTCCTTCCCTTCAGTCAGACTCTTAGAAAAAGCCATGTTACACTAATTGCTTCCACATCCTCACCTCCCATTTATATTTCAATTCTTTGAAATGTCTTCTGATTCAACTGATTGAACTGTTCCATCCAAAGTTAACAATGACTTATTAATAAATAAATTCAATAATTTTTCAGAAATAGTCTTTACTTTTCTTGACCTATGGAGCTTTTGAAACCGAAGAGGACCTTGTGGCTGCTTGGTCTTCTCTGTTTCTTTAACTATGCTTTGACCTGTAAGCTTGGGGACAAAGGCCTCATTTCTAGAATATATAGAGAACTGACTCAAATATATAACCATACAAGTCATTCCCCAATTGATAAATGGTCAAAGGATATGAACAGGCAATTTTCAGGGGAAGAAATTAAAGATATCT
>JAQQSK010006123.1:0-14584 GCA_028658325.1 Potorous gilbertii
ATACACACACACGCACATATACACACATAGACAGAGAGCACAGAGTGAACTGAATATGCCAATTCCTAAGAAAATAAAATTTACTGTGGAATGGAATGTACTAGGAGTAAGAGAAAGGGAGAGGTAGCATATAGCAAATTATCTCATATACAAGAGGGAAGAAAGAACTTCTACAATGAAGTGGAAGAGGGGGGAGATGAAAGAAAATAATTGAGCCTTACTCTTATGGGATTTGGCTTAAGGAGGGAATAATACACACTCAATTGGATATGGAAATCTATTTTATCCTGCAGAAGGCAAAGGGGAAGGTGATAGGAGAGGGAAGATAATAGAAGGGAGAGCAAATTGGGGAAAGGTATGATTAGAAGCAAACTATTGTGGGAGGACAGGTCAAGAAAAAGACATGTATGACCTATATTGAGTTGCTTGTTTTCTCAGTGAGTGTGGGCAGAAAGGGAGGGAGAGAATATGGAGCTTTAAGAATGAATGTTAAAAAATTGTTTTAGCATGCAACTGGTAATTAAGCTATAAAGGCAATGGAGTATAGAAATCTATTTTGCCCTACAAGAGAATAGAGGGGAAGAGAGATGGAAGAAGGGTGGGTAATATGAAAAGAGGACAGGCTGGAGGAAGAGGTGAATAGGGTGTATGCTGTCCTGGGGTGTGGGATGGGGAGAAAATTTTGAATTCAAATTCTGTGGAAGTGAATGTTAAGAACTGAAAAATAAATAAACTGTATATTAAAAAAAAAGAAAAACTTACAGACATTTTTTACTTTTATATTAACTTTATTCCCAAATATATCCTTTCCCTCCCCTTGTGAGAAACATTTTTTTAAAAGAGGGGAAATTTTCCTCCCCCCCAAATCTAAGCGATACATTAATCAATTACTGTAACTGCGATGTTCCACACCCTTTGTACCCACACCTTGGTTGAGAAAAGAAGGAGGAGACTGTTCCTGTTTCCTTTTCAAAGCCAATCTTTTCAATCCCACAATAAATTTTAAAGGGGCAAGTTAGCACTTTGCTCCTAAATGACTGGAAAATTCCACTCAACTGAATGATGGAAGGGGATCATTCTTACCACAGTCAAAGACCACCTCCACAAAGTATGGGAGGTCATGGTACAGGAAAAATGTCACTAATGAAAACAACTTTGTAACCCAAGTAGACTCATCTTTTCAAAAATGGTGGTTGGATTTTATTACCTCTCCCTTCTCCCAAGTCATATGTGATATCAGAATTCTTACAGTCTTAAATTTTATGCTATCATTTGAAATCTGACACCACAAGACAGACTTTTTGAACAGATTTGAATGGGATCTATGCCAAGGGTAGGGAAATGTAGTGTAAAGAGGATGTGACATCTGATGGGATGAGCTACAAGTATCTGTGAAAAGAGCCCTGGACTTGGAATTGGGGATCTGGGTTCTAATCTTGATCATGTTCCTAATGGGATATGTGACTATGGCCAAGTACTTTCTTTCTTTTTAAAAATCAATTAATCAATCAATTAATTATTAGTTTACAACATTCAATTCCATGAGCTTTTGAAAGAAGTTCCATATTTTTCTCCTCTCCCTTCCTCCCCCCTCCCCAAGATGGCATGCTGTCCATTATAGGCTCTACATATATATTCACATTAAACATATTTTCACATTAGTCATATTGCAAAGGAGAATTATAGCCAATGGAATCAACTAAGAGAAAGAAGGAACAAAAATGAAGAGAAAGAGCAAATAGTCTGCTTCAATCTGCATTGAGACTGTAATTCTTTCTCTAGATGTGGATAATTTCCATCATGAGTCTTTTGGAGTTGTCTTAGAATCTTGCTTTGCTGAGAAGAGCTAAGTCTATCAAAGTTAGTCATCACACAATGTTAGACATCACACAGTGGCTGTAACTGTGTACAATGTTCTCCTGCTCTTGCTCCCCTCACTCAGCATCAGTTCATATAAGTCTTTCCAAGTTTTCTGAAGTCCGCATGTTTGTCATTTCTTATAGCACAATAGTATTCCATTATATTCATATTCCACATCTTGTTTAGCCATTCCCCAATTGATGGGCATTCCCTCCATTTCCATTTCTTTAAAGAGCGCTATAAATATTTTTGTACATGTGAATCCTTTTCCCATTTGTATGATCTCTTTGGGATACAGTCCTAGAAGTAGCATTGCTGGGTCAAAGGGTAGGCACATTTTTATAGCCCTTTGGGTATAGTTCCAAATTTCTCTCCAAAATGGTTGGATCTGTTCACAACTCCACCAACAATGAATTAGTGTTAAAATTTTCCCACATCTTCTCCAGAATTTATAATTTTCCTGTTTTGTCATGTTAACCAATCTGACAGGTGTGATATGGTATCTGAGAGTTGTTTTGATCTGCATTTCTCTAATCAGTTTTTTCATATGCCTATAGATACTTTTAATTTCTTCCTCTGAAAACTGCCTCTTCATAGCCTTTGACCATTTATCAATTGGGGAATGAGCCAAGTCATTTCTACAGGCCTCAGTTTCCTTCTCTGTAAAATGAGAGTTGAATTAGTCTCTAAGATACCTTCCAGTTATAATCCTGTTCCTTTTCCTCCCTGGGCCTCAGTTTCATTATCTGAGTTCCTTCAAGACTCAGCTAAAACCTCACTTTCTGCAAGAATCCTCTCCCAGTCCTCCTTAATCTTAGAGTTTTTCCTTTGTATGCTATGTGCTTATGGGCATGCTGTCCTGTTGTAAAAGCATAACTCTCCAAGAAAGGTGAACTCTCAAAGGCCAGTGCTGAGTCATAAATTCCTTGCTGACAAAGTAGTAGCAAAAGACATCCAGACAACAGTTGACATTGGAGAGGCAGAAGGCCAGCTGCAGAGCAAAACTGATGCCCTGCTTGGTGCCACAGTCTTGGATGAAGTTATTCCTTACCAGGAACTGCAGGAAGATGCACAGGTGGACAGGCACAAAGGAGACCACAAAGACAGCCAGGCTGGCACCAATGGAGTGGATGATGTGAGCCCTCTTCCCAGTCAAAGTACTTCTCTGGTCCTGCTTGCCCAGCAGGGTGTGGATGCTGCTGAACGAACAGAAGCAGACTATGGCCATGGGAAGGAGGAATCCAAAGACCTCCAGGGGGATGATGGCTCGGACATCCCAGGCACCATCTGACATATTGTGGAAGCATGTGGAGTTGCTGGCTTCTCCATGAAATTTGTAGACAGGGATGGTGCCTATCCACACCAGTGCCCAGATGGAACAGCAGACTAGCAAGACGTTCCTTGGAGACCGAATGTTTTTGACCCAGAAGGGGTGCTTGATGGACACATAGCGGTCAAGGCTGATGAAAGTGATAATGAATACACTCCCATACATGCTGACAAAGTAGAGGCACTCAACCATGGTACAGAAGGAGGATGCATAGGCAGGGCCCTGGGAGAGCACCATCTTGAAAGGAAGAGAGAGCACAAGCAGCAAGTCGAAGGCTGCCAGGTTGATCATATAAATGGAAGTGGCCCTATACTCCTGCCACTTTCTCAAGAAGGAGGCAAAGCTGTAGATGGCCAGCAGGTTGAGACACAGACCCAGGAAAAAAGTGGGGATGTGGACACCTATCTGCACAGTCTTCATCAGGCTATCAACTTCTTTGAAGGAACAATCCTCACTGTGGTTCTTCATGCTTTTCCCTGAGATACAAACAGCAGATAAGACCAGATGCCCTGTCATTTTACCCAAATGGCCAAGCATGGTGCAGAGATAGAGGAGACTTGGTTTCATGACTCACCTCCATCATTTCCTAGTTGTATTGCCCTAGGAAAGTCAATTAAATGTTCTTTGTTTGGTTTTCCTTATGTGTAAAATGAGGAGGGTGGGGTCAGTGACCTTGAACAAAACATCCTTTGTTGTCCTTTGATGCTAAGAAGGATCAGTCACCTTCACCTAGGACACACACACATGCACACACACACACACACACACACGTGTACATATATACCTATATAAATTTATGATTCCCCTAAGCTCACACAGCTGGATTTGAATCCAGGGCTCCCTGACTCCGAGAAAGACTCTATCAATTCTGCCATGCTAGTCTCAAACTAGCATTATGTTCTATCTAAAGTCACTGTAATCTCTTTAGTCAGCCTGGAGTCCAAGGCAAGGCTAGGATGAAGAGTGCTGACATGAAATTAGGAGAGGCTGCAGGTATCTATAGGATGAAGGCCATGGCATCACCACCTATGGTCAATTGTAAACTAATATTATCATTCTCTAATTTGTCCCATCTTTTTTGATGGGTCCCAGATAGAAACCATCCTAAGACAAGTGACTCTCCCTCTAATATTCCTTTATAGTCACTATTTGGATGTGGGACCTGCAGAGTTCTGTCTTGGGAAGATTCTGAAGATATCCTGGCAAGACTAGGTACCAGACACTGAGGTCCTTTCTTGAGCTGAACAGACACACATTTGAACTATTGCAGAGAGCACACTGTTTGAACACCAAAATGTATGCTTCCCCAAAAGACTATTTTATGGACACCTCACATAAGGCAAGTGCTCACATGAAGGTCAAAAGTGACACAAGGACACTCTTAAGGTGTCTCTGAAGAATTGATTGGAATTGATTGTGAGACATGGGAGACACTGGCACAAGACTGCCCAGCATAGTGTGCCCATATCGGAGAAGGCTCTGTGCTCTATGAGCAAAACAGAATTGCAGTAGTTAATAAGAAATGGGAGAGTTGCAAATTGAGACATCTCCATTCCAGATATTCACGTGGACATACTTGTGCTCAGTCTGTGGTAGAGCCTTCCCAGTTCATATTGGATTGATTAGTCACAGTCAAACACACTGTACCTGACCCCAGCATCATGATGTCCTTGGTCCTGTCTGATTATGAAGGACAAATAAAACATTCACTGTTTGGCAGACAAATGCTTTTTGAGGTTGAATTTTGAAGTGTTAGGACATAAGATTATCTCTGTAGTATGATGATAATGATGATGACGATGATGACAAGGGCTCTTCTGTCCTTGTTACTGCCTAGGAAGACTTCTTGGAAGAACTATGGTTTGAGTTGGACCTTGAATGATGGTGAGGATTTGGTCAGGATGGAGGAGGGCAGCCATTTAACCACTCTGAAATCTATTTCAACATTCTACTGTCTGGCCCATGCCTTTCTATTTCATCTACAGATATAACCTGAGAGACTTTGTCAAACACTTAGTTAAAATCTCAGTAAACTCAACTGACAACATCCCGTTGCCCAATCAACCATTCTAGAGAAGGAAATGAGGTCAGTCAATATGAACTAGCCCAGAAGCGGCCATCCTGGCTCTTTCGTGATACTTGCTCCCTTTCCTCAACCTTCACATCCAATCATATTGGCCAATCATGGCAGTGTCCTGGGCTTCAATTTGTCTGGGACTTGTACCTGTCAAAGCCACCTAGCTTCATTTTTGCTCTTCTCTCCTCATCTTGGATTTCGATTCCCCATTAAAATATTAAAAATATTCAAATATTATTCTGTCAGAGAAAAAAAAAACAAAAATAAGATAAAGGTGGAATGTTTCTGCTTTCTCTGGGTCATGCTTTATCATCATCCCATCCACGTCCAGCAGTGAATCTTTCCCTTTCCTCACCCTCTAGTTTTAGTTCCCTTCACATTTCTTGTTGCTCTGAGTTCATTCTGACCATTGGCTCTCTGGACATCATCATTAGAGGACCATGTCACAGTTCTGCATTTCTCCTCTTACCATCCATGGTCTAACACTTCCCATCCCTTAGCTCACATAGAAAAAGACTCAATCTTGGATGAACTGATTCAAAAAATCAATGTCTTTTTATCAATATAGAAATGCACCTACTCAGAGTTGACTCTTCAAACTATAGCTTGTGTCTAAGCTTCCACAGATGTGGGTGAAAAGGGTCTCCAGCACCCACAAAAACACCAAAGGCCATAAGTCCATTCCTTGGGTAGAGGACAATCTTGATTTCATCCCATGAATGTCACAGAAAACAGAAAGGACTCATAGAAACCTATACACAAATTCAGAGAGCACATAACAATGGTCCATAAGTAATCAGCGTGACTCTTTTCTCTCTTGTGGATCCAGCCTCAAACCTTTACAAGTTGTGTAACCTAGGGCAAGTCACTTAACTTCTGGCTGCTCAGTTTCCTCCACTGTATAAAGGGGGTAAAAATAGCACCTACCTCCCAGGGTCACTGTGAAGACCCAAGAAGACAATATTTGTAAAGTGTTAGCACAGTTTCTGCACATAGTAGGAACTTAATAAAAGCCTTATTTCCTTCCTTCCCTTTTCCTGTAGAGTCCTGCATTGCCCGGCTCCTTGTGCTTTAGTTTGGACTCCTGGAGAAAAGAAACAATTTGGGACTGCTAGACAGTGCCCTGACATAGCCAGCAAGTCCATCTGGGACACCCCAGAGACCCTCTGAGGACTTGAACTCCCATTGATGGGAAACATACTTGGGCCTTATAGATCAGCAGCCACATTCCCACTAAACCTACCCTGTTTCAGTGGAGAACAAAGTCCAGATCCCTTTCTCTTCCAAAATTTGACTTTCGGCTCATGATACTGCTCTGTCCAAAACCAGAATCCATGTACATAATCACCTCCTTTCTCTGGGAAGTGGTTATGGAAATTTCCTATCTTTGGATATGTGACCCCTATTCTGAAGCCCTATGGAATGGGACTGTTCTCAGTGAAGATGAAAGCCCTGCTCTTCATGAACAATGGGGCAGAGTTGTTTAGACCTGATGAGCTCCAGCCTTCTGGAGCCCTCTTTGGGGATCTTTAACCTTGAGAGGGAAGAGGGGAGAAGCCAGTCTCAATTCAGGCTGCAGAAGGCAAAGAATCTAGGAAGATGTGAAAGGAGATGACCACCTCCATCACGTCAGCTTGGTGCACTAGAGACTTTGGGGAATTTCCCTTGGGTAAGATCTGAAACTTTCATGGTAGAGCTGAGTTAGCTTCTCGGATTTTTGTTTTGCTATGATATGGATGAATGAGTTTCTTTGCTATGTATGTTCCTCATGAAACTGGTAGAAACATTGTTCCTTTAATGGAAAAGGTATCAAGACTTGAATATAGAGCTTGGGGTCCCCTTTACTCCAAGTAACAATAACAAAGCCATCAGACTATAGATTGAATCCTAGACTAGACTGGTATCCCCTCTCTTTGAGGAGATCAGAATGGTGGTGCCTGGCTCCAACTTCTTGCTTCCCTTTCTGGCAAAAATTAAAATCTCCCTTGGAGAAAAGTGATGAGAAAAGAGTGTTAGAGATGTCTATTCTGACTCCTTTTGGTCTACATAAGAATCACTTTCTACACAGGTCTCCTAATCTACAGAGAGAAGATTGCATTCTCAAATTCTTGTACCTGACCCCCCCCCCCCCCTCCCCGGCGACCTGAGATCACGATGCTGCCTAAGCAACCCCTCTTGTCCTGCTGGAAGACTAGCTTCGAGAACTTGTGAATTTGGTGTTACCCATGAAGCAACCCTACAAAAAAAACTCCTTTTCTTTTCTTTTCTTTTTTTTTAAAACACAATATTGTATTTCAGGATCATATTGCCTAAGAAATCCCTCCTTAGAGGAAGCTAAGATTCAGGAATTACACTGGTCAGAAATTCCCCTTTAAGGTCATGGAGGCGAAAAATGTAGGTATCTACCACGAATGCTGCTAGGATTTTGTTGGGGGATGGGAATTCCTTCTAATCTGTTGAACTTTCAAGATCTCTCCAAAAGAGGGTAGCCATCAACTGGAGAATGACAACAATTCAATGGTAAATGAATGTGATGGAATATAATTAAGCTGTCCAAAACGATGAAGGAATGATTTCAAAGAAACCTGGGAAGACTTGTATGAACTGATGCAGAGTATAGTGAGCAGAGCCAGAACACTTTATAACATAATAATGTTATTATTAGGCAAAAAACTTTGAAAGACTTAGGGATAGGGTTTTGAAAGACTTAGGAGCTCTGATCCATGCAGTAACCAATCATAATTCAGAATGCTGCCTACCTCCTGAGAAAGGTGAAGAACAGAGAGTACACATCAAGACTTGCTTTTTAAAGACATGGCTAATGTGAGAATTTGTTTGTGACTTTTTCCTTGCTTTTTAAATGAGGGAGGAGACGGAAGACAGATTTTTCATTGATTGAAATAGTAAATTTATATAGAAAAATCTTTTCAGTAGAAAAGTGAAAGAGGAAAAAATTTAGAAAGAACCCCCAATATTCAGTAGATTCTTTTCATAGACCAGCTAGCTGGTACAGTGGAAAGAAGGTTGGATTGCAGAGTCCAGAAGACTTAAATGCAAGTTGAATAAATATTTGTAAGTACCTACCATGTGCAAGAGGCAAGATACTAGGTGCTAGGGGGATATTCTAAAAGTCAAGTATTTGTGATGTCCACAGTGTGCGTATTCTCTCTGTCAATATAGATCTCAACCCAGCTATAACTTAATAGCTAAGTCCTAGGGAGTTCCCTAAGGGTCAAACTGGACAACCAGCTTGCTCCTTGTCATACAGATATTAAGTTTGAGAGTCCAGTAATCACATCAGGTTCTAAGGATAGAAAAACAAAAATTACATAGTTTCTGCCTTCAAGGAGTTTATATTCACTGGTCGTTGTTTGTTCTTCATGTTTGAAGAGGACCCAAATGACATCATGATGTTGGGGTCAGTGCACAGTGTGTCCCCTTGTGGCTGATCATTCCAATACAAGCTTAGAATGCTCCACCACAGGTCAGGCACAAATAGTCCATATGACCAGATACTTAGACCACAAAAATGACAGTGTATCAGGGTTAATAGATACCTGGATTCAAAATAAAAAAGACTTGGGTTTAAGTGTTGTCTCTGACCCATACTGACTGTAGAATCCTAGACAAGTCACTTAGATTTTCAGCACCCTGGGTAATTCTCTAAAAGCAGAGATATCTGCAGAGCAGGTGCTGATATGCCACCGGTAAAGGGCATTTCCTGGGAGTTCTATAGACTAATGAAATCACAGATCAAGTCTCCTTCCCTTGAAAAAGGTAGTTAGTAAAGCGGTTGAATAAACACAGGAGGAATCTAAGAACTCTTGGAATATCCAAGGAGTGAAAGGTCACAGTGTGGCCCCAAGAGTAGTCATTTAGGGTTTCAGTGCCCCATGCAGCTCTCCAAGGTAATAAATGGGGGGTGGTGCTGGCCTGCCTAGGGGGAGGGAGTTTCCTATCCTAGAGGTTCCCATACTGATAGAGTGATGCAAACACAGGTCTGGAGAAAGAAATGGAAAGAGCAGAGGAGGATGGTAGTAGGGAGAGACAGACAGACAGACAGAAAGACAGAGACAGAAAGGACCACAGAAACTGAGAGGGAGAGAAAGAGACAGAGACCAAAAAAAGGACAGACAGAGTGATAACAGAAATATACAGAGAAATAACACATTCACTAATGAGCAATCAGGAGACAAGATTTCATGGGGAGTTCCCAACTGAGCTGAGCTTTGAAGAAGGATTAGAATTCTGAAAGGTTAGGTTCTTTTCTCCAACCTTACGGAAAGGTTTTTCCGTATTGGGGAGGGAGATCAACCTAAATGACCCCTAATGTCCTTTCCATGACCTTCTATGATGAGTCCAGTCCCATCTATGGCTCTTCTGACCTTTGATTGCCCAGCTCCCTCCCCACTCCCCTCCAGCCTATGAGGCATCTTAAAACAGAAGGCAGCCCCCATTACCATACCTTTGGTCTCAGTGATCAACCAAGCCAGCACTGAAGTCTCTGGACACTTCTCTGAATATGTTTATCAGCTGTATACTTACTTAAAGCCAGAGCTTGCACGACCACATCCTCTTTTCAGCAGAAGCTTTTAAAAATTGTATTTTACTTTTGAACATACATTTGAACTCGAGCCTTTTTTAGAAGAAAAAAAGTTCAAGAAAATTCACTTTTAAGGTGGAGGGGAGAACCCACAACATAACTCAAATAGTATTTTTTCTCCACAGATGGCATGAGTTCTGGCCCATCCCTAGGACAACTAAAAAAAAAAAAATATATATATATATATATATATATATATGTATAGATGTATTTATATACATATATTTATTTAGCATTTTGTTTTCCCGAATTACATGTAAAAGCAATTTTTAACATTTATTTTTAAAATTTTGAGTTCCAAATTATCTCCTTCCCTCCCCACTCCACCTCCCACATTGAGAAGGCAAACAATTTGATATAGGTTATACATGTGTAGTCACACAAAACATGCTTCCATATTAGTCATGTTGTGAAAGGAAACATAGACCAAAAATCAAACCCAAGAAAAATAAAGTAAAAAAAAAAGTATATTTCAACCTGTATTTAGGCACCATGAGTTCTTTTTCTGGGAATGGATAGCATTTTTCATCATAAGTCCTTCAGAGTTGTCTTGGATCATTGTATTTCTGACAAAGGTTAACTCATTCACGGTGGATCATCTTATAATATAACTGTTATTATGTACAATGTTATCCTGGTTTCACTCATTTCACTTTTCATCAGCTCATGTAAGTCTTTCCTTTTTTTCTGAGAGCATCCTGGTTATCATTTCTTATAGCACGATAGTATTCCATCATAATTGCATGCCACTACTTGTTCGGTCATTCCCCAATTGATGAACATTTCATCAATATCCCTCAGAAAAGAGCCGCTACAAATATTTTTGTACATATAGGTCCTAGGGTATAGGGTGTATTCAGGGAGGACCAGTACCTTTGGTGTGATGGCTGCCAAACACTTTTGGCAGCTCTTTCCACCTTTGGTGTTCACCTGTTCCACCTAACTCTCACCTGTGGCTCCAAGCACTGTGCTGCAGAATGCACAGTGGCCACCTTGGTAAACCGTTTCGGCAGATGGATCAAACCAGGTTGGGGCTAACCAAGGATTCTCAAACCCATTGGTGAGTTGGGGGGTGTCTACCCCAAGTATGTGAAGACTTCTATGGTGGAATAGGCAGATGAGAACCATTTGTTTCAATGGTCATGAAGGCAGATGAAGCAGGCTATGTGGAGTGCTTAAAGCTTGGTTAGACATCCAAGATGCCAAGGTCATCGCATCCTGAACCATCGCCAGTCATCTTGACTCTGTCCTGCCACTGGGCTATGATGATCTGAGGAGAGAGTGAGGCTGACAACTTTGTGCAACTCTGCTTCACTTAAATCTAGTTTACATACGAATCAAAAGACATCACCATACCATTTCACTATTATGCCTCAAAGTCCTGTGGCGACAGGCAAGTGATTAAACAGCAGGTGCAGATATACTGGGAGTTGTAGTCACAACCCTGCACACAGTGGCCCAGGTCATAGGGTCTTTTTTCACTGGAAGCAGCAGTGGAACTCAGCAGTCCCCCGGGTGTCTGAGCAAACTTTTAAGGATCTCACTGCTCACCTCCCGGTGTGAGGAAGGGGTTTAGAAAAGGTGCTCTAAACATTGTCTGCTTACCCAACCCTGGCCTGATTACTGTAGCAGGCGGGGAATCCCACTATGTGGTTGAAACATGAAAAAATGTCCAAAATACATGAAAACATCTGCAAAGATGATTCCACTCACCACTGGCACATGGAATGTGGGCACACTAATAGACAACAGAAAATCCAGTAGACCTGAAAGAAGAACTGCTCTTGTTGCAAGAGAACTCAGCAAGTATCACATCCAAATAGCAGCCCTGAGTGAAACAAGGTTGGCAAATGAAGGGCAGCTTACTGAAGTTGGGGCTGGATACACTTCTTTTTTTGGAGTGGGCACAGTGAAAGGGAGCGCTGTGAAGCTGGCATGGGTTTTGCAATCAAAACTAATCTACTCAACAAGCTGGTGTGCCTACCAAAAGGAGTGAATGACAGGCTCATGACAATGCAATTGTCACTCACAGGAAAATGCCATGCCACCATTATCACTGCCTATGCTCCCACCATGACAAACCCTGATGAAGTCAAAGAAAAATTTTATGAAGACCTAGAGACTCTTATCATCAGTGTGCCAAAAGAGGACAAGCATATAATTCTGGGTGACTTTAATGCTAGAGTAGACTCAGACTACCAGATTTGGCAGGGAGTCCTAGGGAGGAATGGAGTTGGAAAAAGCAACAGCAATGGTCATTTACTGCTGAAGACTTGTGCATCACATGACCTCATCACCAACACAGTCTTCTGTTTACCTAAATGCAATAAAACTTCATGGAAGCACCCTCACAGCAAACACTGACATTTAACAGACTATGTGATTGTAAGGAGAAGGGACAGACAAGATGTAAGAGTGACAAAGGCAATGTGTGGTGCAGAGTGCTGGACTCATCATAGTCTTATCCTTCCCAAGCTAGATATTTTCATTCATCAAAAGTGCCACCCCCCAAGGCAAAATGACTACTAGAAGAATTAATGTCAACAAATTAGAACTCTTCTCTGAGCATGAGCAGTTTGCTGCTGACTCGCAGGGCAAATTGAGCCAACACACAGCTGGCAACAGTGGAGCAGAAAAGGAGTGGGCACCTTTCAAAGATTTGGTGTACCACACTGCATTTGCTCATCTGGATCAGAACACTTGCAAACAGTAAGACTGGTTTGATGAAAATGATGGGGAAATTCAGAAGCTACTAAATGAAAAATGAGAACTCCACAGGATATACCAGCAGGATAGTTCATTCATTCACCTCTAAGAAGGCAGCATTTAATTCCACCAAAAGCAAAGTACAAGCAAAGTTTAGAGAGATGCAGGATTCCTGGCTCAGTAAGAAGGCAGATGAAATTCAGTTTTATGCTGAAAGTAACAATCCAAAGAACTTTTATGATTCTCTGGAAGCAATTTATGGACCAAAAACCTATGGTGCATCACAACTACTCACTGTTGATGTAGCTACATAGATTAGGGATAAGGACATGATCCTAGAGAGATGGGTGGAACATTTCCATAGTGTTCTCAATAGAATATCATCAATCAATGCTGAGGCCATTGGACGTTTACCTCAGGTTAAAGTCAATCCCTCCTTAGCTGAACTTCCAACTGAAGAAGAGGTTTTGAGGGCCATTAGGCTCCTTTCATGTGACAAAGCACCTGGTGCTGATTCTATTCCAGCTGATATTTACAAGGTAGGGAACCACTGCTCATACAAAAGCTGACTGAAATTTTCCAGGTTATATGGCAAGAGGAGGTTACTCTCAAGAGTTCAAGGATGCCTCCATTGTCCATCTCTATAAAGGTAAAAGGAATAGATTGTCCTGTGACAATCACAGGGGAATCTCTCTCTTAGTCACTGCTGGCAAAATTCTTGTTAGAATCCTCCTTAATAGACTGATCCTTAACCTGGAAGGTCACATACCTGAGAGCCAGTGTGTCTTCAGAAAGGGCTGAGGAACAGTTGATATGATGTTTGCTGCCCGACTACTCCAGGAGAAATGCCAGTGTACACAACATATGTAGGTCTCACCAAGGCCTTTAACACTGTTAGTTGTGAAGGCTTATGGAAAATTATGTCAAAATTTGGCTGCCTGGAAAAGTTCATCAGTATTGTACCTCAATTTCATGATGGCATGTTTGCCTGAGTTCTGGATAATGGACAACACTCTCATGCCTTCCCAGTCACCAATTGAGTGATCTAGGGCTGTGTGCTTGCTCCCATGCTTTTTACCATGATGTTTTCAGCCATGTTGACAAATGCTTTCTTTTCTTTTTTTTTAAATTTATTTAACTTTCCAACATTCATTTCCATAAAATTTTGGGCTCCAAATTTTCTCCCCTCCCCCATCCCAAAACGCCAAGCATTCCAATTGCCCCTATCACTAATCTGCCCTTTCTTCTAACACCCCTTCCTTCCCTTGTACCCATCTTTTCTTTTGTCCTGTGGGACAAGGTAACTTTCCATACTCCATTACCAGTATTTCTTATTTCCTAGTTGCAAGAACAATACTCAACAGTTGTTCCTAAAACTTAGAGTTCCAACTTCTCTTGATCCCTCCCTCCCTACCCATTCCCTTTGGGAAGGCAAGCAATATAATATAGGCCATATCTGTGTAGTTTGCAAATGACTTCCATAATAGTTGTGTTGTGTAAGACTAACTATATTTCCCTCCATCCTATCCTGCCCCTATTGCTTCAGTTCTCTCTTTTGATCCTGTCCCTCCCCAAGAGTGTTGACTTCCAATTGCTCCTCCTCCCACTGCCCTCCCTTCCATCATCCCTCTCACCCTGCTTATCTCCTTCTCCCCCAATTTCCTGTGTTGTAAGATAGGTTTTCATACCAAAATGATTGTGGATTTTATTCCTTCCTTTAGTCTAATGTGATGAGAGTAAACTTCATGATTTTTTTTCTCTCCCAGCTCTCTTTTTCCCTCCACTGAAAAGCCTTTTACTTGCCTCTTTTATGAGAGATAATTTGCCCCATTCCATTTCTCCCTTTCTCTTCCCAATATATTTCTCTCTTACCACCTAATTTCATTTTTTAAAGATATGATCCCATCCTATTCAATTCACCCTGTGCTCTGTGTGTGTGTTTGTGTAATCCCACCAACTACCCAGATACTGAGAAAAGTTTCAAGAGTTACAAATATTGTCTTTCCAT
>JAQQSK010006124.1:0-14584 GCA_028658325.1 Potorous gilbertii
AGGGGATGCCCATCAACTGGGGAATGGCTGAATAAATTGTGGTATATGAATGTAATAGAATACTACTGTGCTATAAGAAATGATGAACAGGAAGACTTCAGGGAGGCCTGGAAGGACTTATATGAACTGATCCTGAGTAAAAGGAACAGAACCAGGAGAACTTTGTACACAGCAATAACCACAGTGTGTGAGGAATTTTTCTGGTAGACTTAGTATTTCATTGCAATGCAAGGACTTAAAAAATTCCCAGTGGTCTCTTAAGGCAAAATGCCTTCCACATCCAGAGAAAGATTTATGGAATTCGACTGTAGAATGAAGCAGACCATTTTCTTTTGTATTATATTTTGTTTTATGATATCTCCCATTCATTTTAATTCTTCTATGCAACATGACTAAGGTGAAAATGTATTTAGTAGGAATGTAAGTGTAGAACTTATATAAAAATGCATGCCGTCTCAGGGAGGGAGTAGGTAAGTAGGGAGGAAAGAGGGGGAGGTAGGGGAAAAGAATCTAAGTTATATGGAAGCGAATGTAGAACACAGAAATAAAAAAATTAAAAATAAATAAGTAAAGTCCTCCTCATAGAAACCAGCAGGCCTTGGACCACCCTGTTCAGCTGACAATATTCATTGTTTTGCAACAATATTTCCCTATCCCTAGTTTTCTCTCCTGACCTAGGTTTTGACTGCTCCTTACACAGTTTGGTTTGGTGTGAATTGTGGAGAAAAACTCCTTTTTCTATGTTCCTACGATGGCTACATTAGGAAGACTGGGAGAAAGGACCTGAAAAAGAGAAGTACTTGGGATTCTTCAGCTTTTGCTGCTTATATGACAACATGCTTTGCTTATGTCAAACATGCTAAGTGGGGAGGTCAAAATGACCATCAACAAGTGTCTGAGCATGTTCTCTGAAGCTTCCTTAGACATGGTAGAAGATAAAGGCCTAGGTTGGCTTCTGCCAAGTCTGTCTGTGAAGGGTGCTACTTCTCTAGAGATGGAATTTAAAATATGTAAAATGATAATGCTGGATCTTGGGTATGAAACTTTTATTGATTCTAATCTAAGGGACATTTTTTTTTTAAAGAAAATATCATCTTCTCTTGCTTATGCTAACGATTTCAGGATGTTTGTACTGGGTTCCACTCTGCTCTCCGTCAGCATTTTTCCCCCTAAGGAACTTTGTGTTCTCTAGAAGGAGAACAGAGAAAGGTGATTCAGTACTGGAGGGGGGTTCACATGCTTGAAATAAAGATATGGTTCTGATGAGATTTAACCTCTACCCATAATCACCCCCTAGTGGGTTATACTTAATCTAGGTCTATCATATTTAAAGAGATGGGCCAATTAACCCAGGAAACAAATACAGGGCCTCCCCAACACACCTTCTCTTAACAATGAACTGCAGGTTCATAAAGCTTAAAAAAAATTTCATGAATGACCTAAATTTCCAAACAGATGAAACTAGTATTTCCATGAAGTGAAAGATTAGGGGTTCCCACAAATTTACATGTAATATATCCTGAATGCATTTCAAATTAAAGTGAAGTTTAAGTTTCTGAGTCATAAGTAAATATACTGGAAGTGTCTGGGCCAAGCTATTTAGCACATAAATTTAACTACACAAAATATGCTACATATCAATTTCTTAGGTCCACATCGAATGTATTTCTTATAAACATATCCAAATTAAAGAGAAATTTAGAAGTATAGCACAATAAATAACATGCTTTTCCACACAAGAGATGTATGAAGAGGTGCAGAAATAGGCAATTTTTATGATACTGAACAAGGGAATTTTTTTCCCGTGAGTTGAGGATACCAAAAGACAATGATCTGACAAGTAGGTACCATGTTTCTTTTCATCCCTGAGGTAACTAATTATATTCACATGTACAAACTTGTCTCCCAGGGAGAAAGTAAAAAGGATATGAGGAGTTTCTCTAACACTCTGGTTTCTTAGAAATGACTGAGGCATTCTTGGGATAAAACATTTGACATCAAAAGATGAAGAGATGAGGGATACATGACAGTACAGCTAAGTGGATCTGGAGCTGTGTCAATCAAATAAGAATTTACTAAATGCCTACTATGTGATAGGCACTATGCTAAGCACCAGAAATACAAAGAAAGGTAAAAAGACAATCCCTAGAAAATCTCACAATTTAATGAACACAACATGTAAATAACTATCTACAAACAAGTTACTGTAAGAATAAATAGGAAATAATCAACAGAGGGAAGGTACTGGGTATTTTATCTGGGACCTGAAGGAATTCAGGAGAAGATGAGGAGGGAGAGCACTGCAAGTATAGGGGACAGCCAGTGAAAATGCCAAGAGATGGAATTTATCCAGGGAACAGCAGGGAAGCCAGTGTCATTGCACTGTAGAGTACTTGAGGAAGAGTAAGGTACAAGAAGACTGGAAAGGTAATGGGGGGGTGAGGGGGGCAGGTTATAATGAATACTGAATGCCCAAAAGAAGATTTCTATTCAATCCTGGAAGCGATAGGGCACAACTAGAGTTTATCAAGTTGGAGTGTGCCAAGGTCATAGCCTTGCTGAGGATAGATCACTTTGACAGCTGAAGAATACAGACGAATAAAAACTCTCCAAAAGAAATTTGTTTTTGCAATTTCAGTAGAAAAGCTCTCACCTTGTTTAGGTTCTTGGAGTCTGGGCTAAAAGAAAGAGTGGAGTGGGGGAAAGACTTGAGAGAGGCAGACCTCTCAAACCCAGCAAGTTATTGCAGTAGTATATATAGGTTTAAAGTGATAGAGACCCATACTAGTGTGGTTAGTGTCAGAGGAGAGAATGGATGTTGCAGGGGGGAAAGCAATAGGCCTCAGCAACAACTTGGATGTGGGGGGTGGGGGTGGGAAAGAGTGAGGAGTCAAGGACTCCTAGGTTGGGAGCCTGAAGGACTGGGAGGATGGTAAGAAGCAGAGTAACTCCAGTCCCTCCTTGACGTGACAGTGCACCAATCTCAGTTAAGGTATTCCCCCACCCCATTTCTTTAAGCCAAGCTAAATCTTTTTCTCTTTAAGCAGAGGGAAGAAAAATACCATATGAAAGAGGGAGACAGAAAAAGGTAGCAAGCATTCATCAATCACCTACCACATGCCAGGTGTGGTGCCAAGCATATCACAGATATCACCTCACTTGATAGTCCTGCAAGGTAGTTGCTATGATTACCCCCATTTTATAGGTAAGGGAACAGAGACAAGGTTAAGTGACTTGTTCAGAGTCCTAAAACTAGTAAATGTCTGAGGTTTCATTGGAACTCAGGTCTATCTGCCTCCAGACCAGCACTCCCAATCCACTGTGTCACCTATGCTAGGAGATGACAAAATGTACTTGCTCCCTTTTTTAAAAGAGTGCAAGGGGACCACTATGGTGTGTGCAACATTATAAATACTGTCACTCAGTTGCTGTCCTAGTTAGGTTTTGCTGAACTGCTCTTTTTCTTTTCTTTTTGGTTACAAGGGATGGTTTGCTGGGTAAGGGAAAGGTGTTCTGCTTTGTTCTGTTTTTACTGAAGATGATATAAACAGACTATCAACAGAAATGAAATAAAAATTTAAATGCAGACTGAACTAGAAATTTTAGCGTAAATTAAACATTACCTCACAGACAGCATTGAGATTTGATAGAAGCCATGACTAGAATATGGTAATAGAAGGGCATTTGTTATTGTTGAGCTTCAGTCATGTCTGATTCTCTGTGATTCTATTTGGGATTTTCTTAGCAAAGATACTAGGTTTGTCATTTCCTTCTCCAAGTCATTCTACAGATGAAAAAACTGAGGCAAGCAGGGTTAACTGAACTGCCCAGGGTCACACAGCTAGTTAAGTATCTGAGGCCAGGGTCTCATGACTCCAGCCCTAGTACTGTATCCACTGCACCGCCTAGCTGATTTTACCTTGTACAAAACATGTTTCTATACACCTGTACAGAAATCCATGAACCTAATGAAAATATGGAGATGAGCTTAAAGAAAGAGAAGAGGAAAAAAAATATTTTCAGATTGGACAGGAAAGAAAGAAAGATGATATAGCAAGGTGAGTCATGTTCAAAATAGATAAACTCTACCTAAAATGGCTTCAAAATTACTATTAAAGAAAGCTATAATAAAGATGTGGGTGGTTATCTACTCCGGTATCTTTCAGAAGTCTAATTCAGCTATAGAAAGCAGAAAGGAACTATTCTGCACTTTGAGGAGAAAAGAACCATGTCATCCTGGTGTTCCTAATAGCAAAGAAAGGCACATTGTTCAATCTGAAGCCCATTCTCATTGATAGAGCAGATGGATAAAACATACAAGTAGTATGGTTCAAATAATCAGTCTATCCAGAAGGAGCCTTCAAGATCATATGGTCCAGTCTCCTCAACTGATGAGAAGTAAGGCCCAGAAAAGTTAAATGACTTGTCTCAGGGCACACTGGTAGTACTAAGCAGAATTCGAACCCCTCCCTCTACACCTAACACATCTGGAATATACTTGCCTATTGACATTACACCAGCTTTTCTGCATAGTAAGCTTTCTTTCCTCCTCCATTTCTATAACTTATGACTTTTAAGAAGAGCCATAAGTCAGATTCAGGAATATTTAGTGTTCAGAAAAGGCAGAGAAGCAGAAAGGTTCTTCTACTGCTGGGTATGACAGAATTGTTGGACTCCATGAAAGGGACAGGAAGAGGGTGTGGGGATAGGGAATTGAGCACAATAAGGCACATCCTTTACAACTTTTTCTGCTGATAGTGCAGGATCATTTATCATAAGACAATCACTTCATAAGGACAATGCAGAGTTTGTGCTGGGCCCAAAACCTCTGGCCAGAATGTCAGCAGTGGCCATTCTCTTTTAATCCCCCACTCCCTCCCACGTGCCCATCAGCAGCATTGTTATATTACTTTCAGGAAAAGGCACACTTAAGGGGAGGGGCTGGGACAAATGCTGGTTATACCTCCAAGGCTAGCCAAGGTGAGGCTTCAGTTGTCATAGAGACTGATCCAAGTCACAACTTTCATTAAGTTAAATATATTCTCTTTCTTTTACCCGACTCAGAACTTCACTTTGCTAATTTTACAGTGCTGTACTCGTTATGCTGGATCTAATTGACATGAATGATAACCAGTGACTTTGTCACTTTCCACTACTCATCAAGCAGCATAATATGTTTAGGGAAATAAGGAATATGTTTTACCATTCACTTTCTTGTCAACCCCCTTTAACTGAAAAAAAAATTGCATCAATTTGAGTCAGAATAAAAATGTTAAATGTATTCAGTTTGGCTAATTATAGCTGCACAGAAACTGGAGAATAAGCTATAAATTTATCTTTACTCTTTGTACATATTTTCTTAAGGATAAAAAGGAAATAAACTCTAAGTGGTGAGGAGGAGGGCAAACTGAAACAATAGTGTGAAGAATGTCACCTACCTAGCTGCTCACGTATCTATTGCTACTGTTCTACATATGATGCTAGAAAGGCACTAGAGAGACAGTCAAAAGGTTCTTCAGTGTTCCTGGGCTTGAGGCAACCAGCGCAAGGACATCCACAGACAGAAGCATCTGGAGGACCTCACAAGAAAATCCTCTTCAACTTGAACTTGGTGCTAGATCTTCTCCACCACAGTGCCAAACATGCTGGATAAGCAACATCTTTCCATTTCATGATGCACCAGATGTTTATGATCAGGAAGTCCTTGAAAAAATGTTCTCTCTATTCTATCTTTCAAGGAATCGTGAATAATTCTGATGTGCAAATGAGAAAATATCTTGTCAGAATTAAGCCTTTAAAGTGGCATTTTGCTCTACCAAATTAGTTTTTTTTATTGTCAACAAGCAATAATCACATCAAGTTCTTGTATTCTCTACATTTTTCAGTTAAATGTTTAATGGTGACCAATATGGAAATGTTTTGCATGATTGCACATGTATAAACTACATCAAAATGCTTGCCTTCTCAATTGGGGTGAGAGAGGAAAGAGGAAAAGAGAGAATTTGGAACTCAAGATTTTTTAAAAAATGTTTAAAAACTATTTTTACATGTATTTGAGGAAAAATAAAATATTAAATACATTTTTTTTAAAAATAAATAAATGCGTGACAGTAAAGAGTCAAGCAAGCAGCACGTGTGCTGGGTAAGCCAAATTTACAATGGGAGACATTAAGGACAAGAAGATTTTTGTTCAGAAGTATATATGATGCGGAGTCAAGAAAGGGGGAAAGGGAAGGAGGGAATAAGTATTTATTAAGCCCTATTACATGCCAGGCACTATGTTAAGCACTTTAACAAATTTACCTCATTTGCTCCTCACAACCCTATGAGGTAGGTGTTATTTATTATCCCCATTTTATGGCTCAGGAAACTGAGGCAGATAAAGGTTAAGTGACTTGCCCAGGATCACACAGTTAATAACTAAGGCCATTTGAACTCAGGCCTCCCTCACTCTAGGCCCAGAACTCAATCTACTTAGACACCAAGCTGGAGGAAAACACAAGCCTGGACCTAATCTGAGCAGACTCTGGCCAAAAGACTGTTAGACTTTTGGGTTCTCTTATAAAATGTCAACAAAAGCAGAGGCATGATCTTGGGAAATGATGCACTGATAGAATATATGGAAAATCCCAAGTATATCCCTGGAACAAAAATCATTTTCACTTTCATTAACGAAGTAAAAAGAACAAACTTGATAGTATTATCTCAAAAAGGCTACCAAGGAATAATACTTATCTTTTGCCTTACTAGTAAAAAAAAAATTTCTTATGAGATTATTTTTTTTATCACATACTATAACTCCACCTTCTTTAAGCTGGTTACATCAACCAGAGAACTGTAATTATGAATCATTGTTTAAAAATTTTGTTTAGTCATTTTAAAAAAGGAATTATGTAGATTAGAGAAGCTTATGCTTAAATGATCACTTTTTCATGTTTTGTTAAAATTGTAGCAACAACCAAATTCTCAGACTTCTCTGTTTCTTTTAAAAGATATGATCAGGCTTAGTATTTGATTTAGTCAATTTCAACTATTTTTATCAAAGGCAATCCTCTCCACTTCAATATAAATGTTTTTAGATTTATTAGCATCATTAATGGAGAAAGTCTAGTCTCATATGACTTTAACCTATTTTATAATTCAGGAAAATGAGGCAGACAAAGGTTAAGTGACTTGCCCAGTTACTTACGGCATGGAGGGAAACTTGCAATTAATTTGCAAAATCCTATTTGTAAACTAATATGCCTCGCCCTATCTAAAGGAAAGGGCTGAAGCAGGTCCACTGAATTTAAAAAGTAAGCTATTCCAAGTTTAAATTCCCTAATTTTTCAAGTGGTAAACAACCTAATCCCAATGATTATATTAAAATATGGATTTTCAATTACTGAAAGGCATTTCATTGTGTTTTGTTGTACAATAATCCTGAACAAAGTATATCATCCCATTTTATAGTGTGGGTGTCAAATAATCAAGCAACCTAGACTCTTACAGTACACAGATGAATTCATCCAGAAAGAACAGTCTCCTATTGAGTTATTTTATATATGGTTTAAAAGAAGTCATACCTTAGGATTGACTTTTAAAATCTATTGAATTTATAGTCTGCAGACGTTATACAACATGTGAATTGTAATGCTGCTACCCATTTGGGTGGCCAGTTAAGATGTGCCACCAGCGTAAGTTTGTAATGATGTGATTATAAAGCTGAATTGAATAATTCAACAATCTTATGAATGTTTTAAAAAAAATGTCAACAGTGGAATTTCACTCGAAAAATCCTGCCTATTATCTACTAATACCCTAATCAAGGACATCTTCAATGCATATGCAGATTGTTTTCATAAGAAGTTATATCTAACTTCATATAAATGGGAAAGCAGGTACATAGGTCAAAAGTTAATGATGTATTGTTGCCTTGTGGGGATGTTAATAAAATCTGAGATTTTTTTTCCATATCCATGAAATGCTCTCTTCCCTCTCATACAGTTTATAAATTGATCCTGTAATAACTGTGTCACCTGCAGCATAGGTTTCCTCTAGTTACATTTGGTCTAATTTCTTTGCTTCTATGATGTCTTTGTAAGGACAAGTCTGTTTAAAAAATCTTTGCATGTATTTTCCATTTTTCTTCCATTTGTTATGCTCCTTCCATTTCATGTTTCAAAGTCCTTGGGTATCTGGTAAGCCCCTTGACAAAGTTTCTTTCCATGGTTTTGCCCTCCACTGTTTCTCTCTTCTTTATACTGCTTCATCTTCTATCATCTTTTCCCCTAAGATTTTGCAAATGAGTTTATATATTAAACCAGACTTATCTTTGGCTGTCAGCTTTCTCCACTTGGCCACAAAAGTATCTGCCTCAGAATGAGCCAGCTAGAGTTGGGTTCAGAGTATACACTGATTCAGTGATGTATGATATAAACTGGCACCTTTCCACACTTCAAATTATAGCTTTGTATTCTGAGTCTTTTAAACACATGCTAAGAATATCAATTCTGCCCAGGACGTTTGAGAGAAATTAATCCATTACCTTATTTTACAGAATTAGAGATCAAAGCTCAGCAAGGTTCAGTGACTTGCTCAAGGTAACACGCTCTGCTGTCTACACTTGGTCACATGCCCTCAGTGCTTAGTAGTCAGAAGGCCCTGAATTCCAAAGAACAATCATTACGTTTCAGTTACTCTGCCTGAAACTTTACTTCATAGTAGAAATAGTAACATGTCAGGCAGTCAAGTCAATAAACATGTATTAAGTACCTACTATGTGCTAGGTGATCTCTATACAAAGAAAGCTAAAAGACAGCCCCTTTTCCTCAAGAAGCTCACAGTCTGATTAAGAAGACAACATGGAATAGAGATGGGGAGGGAAAGCATTCCAGGCACTGGAGTCAGCCAGGGAAAATTTCCAGAGGAAAAAAATGGAGTGACTTGTTCGAGGACCAGCAAGGAAGCCAGTGTCACAGGCAAAGAGTATGTGGGGGTCAATGGGAGGGGGAAGGTATAAGGGTGAGAAGTCTAGAAACAGGGGTGGAGGGTCGGGGAGAGGAGAGTTTATGAAGAGCTTTGAATGCCAAACAGTATTTTCTATTTCGTCTTGGAAATGACAGGGAGCCACTGGGACTGGCGTAAGGGGGTGACAAGGTCAGAGCTGCACTCTAGAAAAATCAGCTTGGTGGCTAAGTAGAGGAAGGACTAGAGATGGGACAGGTTTATGACAGGCAGACCCACCAGGCTACTGCAATAATCAAGAAGCGAAATGATAAGGGCCTACACCAGAATGGTGGCAATTTCAGAGGAGAGAAGGGGACGTATGTGAGAGATGCTGAAAGGTGAAACTGAAAGGCCTTGGCAAACAGCTTGGATATAAGGGTGAAGGGGGACAGGGTGTGAGAGATATAGTGAGGAGTCCAGGAGGACTCCTAGGTTGTGAGTCTGAGGAAATGGAAGGATGGAAGTAAGCAGTCTCTCTTCCACATGACAGCCCTTGAACTATAGTTCAAGTCTCCCTCTTCCCCTACTCCTCAAGCCCACTAAACTATAAGAACAGAATGTAAGAACACAAAAACAAATAAAAAAAGACTAAAAACTCAAATCCATTCCATTCCTTGTCCAGAGCCAGAGCCTCATAGAATTTTACATCAGATTTTGAGACGTCTTCAGACTAATCTGGATTAGCAATTAAACTATGTTGTAAAAGAGTAAAACCTCTCTGAAAAATGAAAAAGTAATATAAAGCTCGAGAAGAGTTTATAACATACCTTAAATGAATTCAGATTTCTCAGAGAGAAAAGACACTTTGAATCAGGATATTAATGTAAGAAAAAAGAGGAGTGGTAGCAGAGAGAAGTAAGAAGGGGAGAAATGGTTCAGTCTGTCCAATTCGGAACAGATGTGTCTCTTCTTTTACAGTGTCTTCTGGTATTGAGAGAAATCTGAAAAGAAGACAAATATCTAGAAAAAGAAGAGAGGGATCAGTGGTTAAAATCTAAAGCCCACCAAATACAACTGCTCCTCCTACCTTACTTCTCTCTTCCTAACTGACCACTCTTGAAAGTGTATCTGTTCTATAGCTGTACATCCTAAATAACATCCTTATAGAAACAATTTTCACTATTCACTGTTTAGTCCACTGAAAGTACACAACGTAATGGTGGCTAAAAAATTCACTGCATTAAGTTTGTTTTTTGCTGTTGTTTTCATTAAAAATAAGTTCACCTAGAGACCCAACTGTTAGATATACACTACAAGATCAAAAACAGAAAGGCCCTATATACACCTAAATACTCAGTCACATTTTTTGTAATATAAAAAAACTGGAAACAATATAGATGCTAAGTAGCATATGGCTAAACAAACCATGATATATGAATGTAATTAAGTATTACTGTGTTGTAAGAAAAAATTAATATGGAGAATTCAGAGAAATATGGGAAGACATATAGCAACAGCCAGTATTTATTGTGCCTTAAGGTTTACAAAACACTTTACATATGATTTTCAACTGATCCAGAGTCAAATAAGCAAAACCAGGAAGCCAACATATACAATGTAAAAAGCTGGGACAGCTGGATAGAATGCTGGGGCCTGGAGTCTTGGACACTTACTAGCTCTGTGATCCTAAGCAAACCACTTAACCTCTGCTTGCTTCAGTTTCCTCAGAAATGATAACAGCACCTACCTCCCAATGTTGTGAGGATTAAACAAGATCTTTGGCATAGTGCATGGCACACAGGAGGCTCTATACAAAGGCTAACTATTGTTGTGATTAGAAAGAAGTCCAAAACTGAACACCGTAATTTTAATGATCAAGAAGTTTGGCCCTAGAGAAAAGATGAAAAAAATGCCCCTCTCCCTCTGTGCAGGGGTAGGGACCCATGGGTATGGGATACTGCACATGCTGTCATATTGAGTTGACATGCTGGCTGGTGTGGCTGAACTGCTTCCAACCCCTTTGTTCTTACAGATGGCTTACTGGAGAAAGGTGTGAGAAGGCTCTATGTGGAATAAAAACAAGAGAGATATTTAAAAACACAAAAACAGCTAGTGCAACTGCTGGGTTTAGTTAAGTAGTTCTACTTGAACTTGATCCAGCCACTACCAGAGTATAGTAGTCTGGAGCTACAACACTCAGTCCTATCATGAAGTCCTTTATGGAATGTCTGCACAAGACACAAGATTCTTAGATTCTCCACAACCTGAGTCAATATGCCAAAAGGGAACCTATGATTAGGAGCAATTAAGGAGAAGAGAGGGAAAGAACTCACCTAGGCTGGTGGGAAGGGCATAATTTAAGCCGTGAATTAAAAGGATAAAAAGAATGCTGCGCCTAGGTCAAGTCAATCAGTTCACCTGGGTATCTAATCCCAAACGCTAGTCAGAGATTGTGAAACGAAGGCCAGAACAATGTTCCAAAGCTTGTAAGAGATTAGAATGGAAGAAATCAGGAAAATGCTACTTTGAAAGAAATACAAACTTCTGTTTGGCACTGAAAACCCTCTACAACCTGGTTCTAGCCTATCTCTCCAGGATGATCCCATCACTTGTCCCTTTCATACATTCCACGCTGCAGCCCAAGAGGCCTACTGCCTGCCTACTGTTCCCCAGACAAAAAGCCTTCCCTATACCTGAAATGCTCTCTTCTGCCTCACCTGGGCCTGCTAGAACTCCTAGAGAACAGGGACCAGATGTCTTTTTTAACCTATAACCCCAGGGTCTCAAATATTAAGCATGTAGTAGGTGATTAAATGCTTGACGAATGATTGAGCACAGAGCATCAGGGAATGACAAGTGTCTCATGTAGTCTCCATCTGAGACACCCTTCTTTTGTGGTGTTACCAGGTGGGTCACCCCCACCTCTTATTCCCACGCCTAGCCCAGCCTGGTTTCAATCATTGCTGGTCTGGACATAAAGAGCTAAATTTGGATAGACTCCTCACCAGAAGGCTGGCTCCCAGATGATGTTCTCCCTCAAAGCAACTGATGAAGCTATTTAGTAAGGAGTAATTTCAGAACAGTGAGATAAAGCCCAATCTCTGGAGGACACTAACAGTGCTGCCTTTGCGATATATTTTAAGGAGTGTAGTAAAATGTCAGCACTTACATATTTTTATCTACTTTGTATGTAAATTCCTTGAAGGCAGGAATTCTCTATTGTTCAACTTTCTGTCTCTCAGTGTCATTCATGTTGCACTAGGCTCCTAATAAATATTTGCTGAAAGAACTATTTGTTATTGTGGAATTGTACAGATACTAAAGATGGAAGGAGTCTAATTCTTTGTATTCTTAACAATAAGGGTGGGAGTCTACTGGATTGAAGCAGAAACTTCACGATTTCCTTGTAAAAACTTTCCAAATCAAGGCAAGAGTTGGGTCTGATAGGAAATATGACAGAAAACATATATAGCAGAGAACTTGAGTCACCTACAAGGGTTAGAGACTCAACACCTTGTTCCTCAAACTTCAGATATATGAAAGCAAATGAGGGAACTGTCGTTCTATTTCCTCTGTGGGAGAACTGGATTGTGGTTTTGCTTCTATAAAAAGAAGAAATGAAAATGAGAACAGGTACACATATGGCAAGTGGATAATGGAGTTTACAAGACTATATATAGCAGACAGATTTGTATCTATTACAAAAAATTAACTAATGCTCTTTAGACAGTTTGATCACTTCTCTGAGTCAAAGTTCCTCATGTACATCATACAAGACATCTTTTGTTGCAGTACACTGCATATCATTCTGACACTATTATGCATATCAGAGTTGTCGAATACTGCTTGCTGAGACCCAACCAGATTAAAATGTAAAAGGGAAACATTTAACAAAATCAATAAAAATACAATAAAACATAGATGTTAATATGTGCTTTTCTAGATCAATATGCTGCTGCAAGGATCCTTATGCACAATTCATTTCTACTTGAGTTTGACACCACACTTGAACATAATGCACAAAGCAAAATAGACAAAGCATTTCCATATCTACTCTGTTGTAGTAAAAAAATTCAATTATATTTTTGTAATCACAACAGCATTTTTAAAAATTACCTAAGAGACTCATGAAAGCAAGGGACTTAAAATAATCTAGTTTAATTTAGAGATAGGGAAACTGAGGGTCAGAGAGCTGATGTGACTTGCCTACTTCCTTGGTTCAGGTCATTATGAAAAAATTTTTATTAAATTAACTAGGAAAAATCTTAGAAGGTTCCTATGTGGCTATGCACATCAGTCTCAGAAGACACTATGATTTTTCCAGGCCTGTTTTCTTAACTATAAAATGAGTAGGCTGGACTAGAAGACATCTATATTCCCTTCTTCCTATCATTCTACCGGTAAAATAATATCATAAATACACTCAAATCTCATTAATGTCCTCTATAATTCAGCTATACAGAGAGCAAATTAGAGAACTCCTAAATTCTAAATATAGATACTACAATCCCAAGTAATCACTAATTTTTACCAATGTATTCCTATTCTTGGAATTATTTTAGTTCAGACCTTAAAAAGAAGTACTAGAGTTCAAATTATTTTAATGAATAAAATTGACCATAAATGCAGGATGCTGATTTTATAGTGTAAAATAATATCTAAGTATAAAATAACATGTTTTTTTCTACTGGTACATACAGTAAACAGGATGTAATGTACAAGTAGGAGAGGAAGAAAATTGTTTTTTTTTTACAAGGTAGGTGATTTTTACCACATGACCTACTCACATCTAAAGTGACTACTCAGCTCTATTAAGGGAGCTATTTTTCAGCCAGAATTTGAATGGCATATAATGTGATCAATATTATAAAATGTACTCTTTAAAGGAAGAGTTCCTTCCCCTTAAGACTGTTTTTGCTAATGAAAATCAGGATTAACTATGAATGACACTAATGTAGAGCACCATTAGACAGACTGTCCTTAGAGGTTCAAGTGATCGGGTCTGACAGATACTGCCCTGGCTTTGGACTCAAGTCACCCTGGTTTCTATCCTTGGCAGTGTCTGTATCTGACTTTGATTGTCCTGGACGACATTCCCTTTCTCCAAGCTTCAATTTCTCCGGTGGAAAACGGGAACATACGTGTGTGTGTGTGTGTGTGTGTGTACGTGTGTGTGTGTGTGTGTGTGCGCGTGTGTGTGCGTGCGTGTGTGTGTGTGTGTGTGTGTGTGTGTGTGTGTGTGTGTGTGTATAGTAAGTTCCTAAAGATCAGAACGCGTTCCTAGGATGTCGGCGATCTCGCTGCTTCCCTTCTCTTCTCTGGCTCCCCTACAAAAACAAACGGCTCGTTTCATCTCCAAGCTTCCCTTCCAAGGAATTCTCGGGCTCCGTGTGTTTGGGGAAGTGGATGCCTCTCGGACAGGAGAGCCTGCAGTCACTCTCGGAAGCGTCCCTACGCCCATCACAGCTGCGGCTCCAATCATTCATCCCCCACCTCTCCCCAAGTTCGAGGGGGCCCTTCCCCGTGCCCTTCCCCTCCAGCTTCTTCTACAGAAACCGGGAGAATGGGGCCGGCGGGGGGCGGGGCACGGCGAGACACTCACCCTCTCTCGGCCTCAGTTTCCTCATCTGTAAATGGGGATCACAGTGCCTCGGGG
>JAQQSK010006126.1:0-14583 GCA_028658325.1 Potorous gilbertii
TTCTTCTTCTTCTTCTTCTTCTTCTTCTTCTTCTTCTTCTTCTTCTTCTTCTTCTTCTTCTTCTTCTTCTTCGAAACAGGAGCTAACTTTATCTCTGAGTTTTACATTGTTCTCCCAACTTTAAGAAACATGACATTGTAGAGGAAAACCTGTGTGACCTTGGGTAAGGAACTTAAGCCAGGTCTCAGTTTTCTCTTCTGGAAAATGGAGCTTTAATTGCACATACTTTCCAGGACCGTTGTTAACAGCAGTTTTTGTTAAACCTTTAACACGATGCCTGGGCACATAGTAGACATCATGTAAGTGCTAACGGCTTCGTTATTACTACTGGCCTTGCTAACTTCAAGAACCACGCATGACACTATAGAGGAATCAGGAGCAATTTCAGCTGCCACATCCCTCTGAGTGTCTGCTTTTCCCTTTGGATTAACGTGGCTATTTCAGGTTAGTGGATTGTCAGTTCTTGGTTTAAGTTTTTGCTTTGGACCGTACTTCGCTTTGTGTTTTGTTAAGGCTCATCTGATTTCATTGTGGACTTAAATGACACTTGAAATGTTTGACTTTTCCCTACTAACAGCTACTCTGACATCTCTAATAACCTAATAACAAAATGTGCTCTTTAGGGCATGGACTTTTTGCACGTTTTCTTCCATTCTTTTTTTTTTAAATTAAATTATTTTATTTATTTTCAGTGTTATACAATCACTTCCATATATCTTAGATTTTTTTTCCCTTCTCCCTCCCTGCTCCATCCCTGAGATGGCATACAATTTTATATAGGTACTACACGTACGTTCCTATTAAATACATTTTCACCTTAGTCCTGCCGCATAGAAGAATTAAAACAAATGGGAGAAATCGTAAAATAAAACAAAACATAATACAAAAGAAAATGTTCGGCTCCTTCCATTCTTAAGAAATATAGAATTAAAAAAACACACATACACACACAACAAAAGAACGCAATGAATCATACAGGCAGGGTGCAAAAATCCAGCTCTCAGCTGACAGAGAACTGAAAGTGAAGAACGGAGCACAGAACAGTTTCATCTGATCAAAGGTAGATGTGTCAATCAGCCTAGTGTCACCAGAAGCATATGACTGTTGCAGTAATAAAATGAAATCACAATAAAATCATTGCTTGTTTCAATTAATTTGCATATCACTAATATTATCTCTAAATGCACACATTTTTATGTATGCAGGGCATGCCAAAAGTCTTAGTGCAGTTCTCAGGTTCTAAGTTCTATTCAAGTTTAGAACAGCATTAAGACTTTTTGGGATGCTCTATATTTATACACACACACACACACAGATGGGGACTGGCCTATCGCTCATATTTACATTCACATGTATCATGTATATTTATAAACACACATATATAGGTATATATTATATATGTAAATTTTAGATATATGATAGTGATGGAGAGACAAAGAGAGATAGGAAGACGGAGAGAAGCAGAGAGAGAAGATGAGAAAAGAGAGAGAAATAGACACAGACATAGAGAGAGCAAGAAATAAAAAGACAGAAAGAGACATAGACATAGAAATAGAGGCAGAGGGAAAGTCAGAGAGAAACAGAGACAAACAGAGACAGAGAGAGAATCAGAGAGAGGGACAGAGAGAAACATAAAGACAGAGACACAGATGTAGATAGAGACAGAGACAGAGAAAACCAGAGGGAGAATCAAGAAGAAGCAGAGAGAATGAGAGGGGGGAGGGGAGAGAGAGAGAGAGAGAGAGAGAGAGAGAGAGAGAGAGAAATTGGTTCCGTGACTTCACTGGGATAAGGAATTTCTATTTGCCTTCTCTGCAACTTCTCTGGGAGTTGCCTACAGTGCTGTCATTAAATGACTTCTCCAGGGTTCCATAGATAGTATCATATCAGATAAATAGACCAAATGCAGCGGAGGAAAGGGTGCTGGTAATTGAAGGCATTAAAGAAAGTTTCCAACTTGAAGGTGGTGCTTGAACCATTTCTTAAAGGGGTTTACTCTGAAGCTGGTTTTCCAAGTCTGGATAGGGAGAAGCTGTAGATAATCGACCATTTGTTTGTTAATGTCTTTTTGGGCATGATGTACTTATTTCAGATTAGGGAATTGCCCTAGTTTGGTAGGGTCTGTCCTTCTTGCATTCTTCATTGGTTTAGCAATAGTTTTAGGATGATTATGAGTAGGTGCTCTTACACATCCTGTTATATCAGGTTGCAGAGTGGTTAGAATGATGAAATTGGGCTAAGGAAGACCTGAGTTCAGCTGTGTGACCCTGAGCAGGTCACTTGACCTCTCTCACTCTTAGTTTCCCTATTTGCAAAATGGGGACATTAATAATGACACTTATTCCACAAGGTTTTTGTTAGGATGATTGAGTTAACATGTATTGTGCTTTGCAAACCTTAAGATGTAATATAAATGCTAACTATTGTTATTAATATACTATTACAGTCAATAGAGCACATTTGAAGTACTATGTTAAAATGTCTTAAGAAAAATAATCGCTCAAGTTTTTTGATACCTTTTGTTCTTATATAATTTTTGGATATATCCCTTTGACTCTCTCTACTATGAAAATAAATTGTCTTTAATAAGAAAATAAATAGTTAAGTTAATATGAACAACACAGTGGCTGTATCCGATAGTAAATTCTGTATTTTGCATCCTGACCCCTTCAACATTTTGCTGAGAGGAGGGAAGTATATTTTCTTATCTGTTTTCCAGAACCAATAGCCTTTTTCATCACATTTGAAGGGGAACATCAAGAAACTAGAGCATGTCTAGAGTATGGAGAGGAGTGGTTGAAAGAACTCAATATATTTAGACAGAAAGAGAGAAGATCAGGCTGGAATGCTTAGCTTTCAAATATTTGAAGGGCTCTCATTTGTGGCTCTAGAGAGAAGAACTAGGCCCAATGCTTGCTGTAAGTAGTAAGAGGTTACCTGTCAATCAAAATGTTTAAGCAAAGACTGGTTGTCTGTCCATCCAGTGGATTTTGTAAAGATGACTCCATTACCTACGATCCATTCTCCAGCAAAATGATTTCCACCCATGACAAAGCCAAATGTTGCCTTCTTCCTTTAAGATATGCTTTTCTCTCTCTGATTTCAAAGATGGAGCTCTGCATTAGCCAGTTTCCCTCTTTTTTGTTCACTCCTCACCCACAGCTGCCTTGGAATTTTAGCATACATTCAGGAGTTTAGCATGCATAAGATTTGCCTTCATTTAGTTATATACTCTGCAGAGATAAATATTTTTGCAATAGAATTGAACCTCTGTAATTCCCATGGAGAACTAAAACAACCATTGTAAATTATAGTCTGGGGAGAATTATAAGCAAGTGCATGCAATGTTTTTTAAAAATCTAGGCTGCCACATGCTATCCCTGTGTTTGACAAGAAATCTCTCCTTGCTATAGACTGGTATGAATGAAATCTTTTGGTGAAATATTTTTGTACGGCATATCTGTTGATACTGGTAAGAAGCTCATCCTGTAATCCATAAGTTATGGTTTATTCCTTTCTGAATTCTTGACTATGGCATACACATAGATTATCTTTCTAAATGGAGAAACAAATGAGTCCAATTCTCCTCAGCATTCGTCACTCTTGGTCATTATAGAAATAAGGGTAGGGATAGAGGATGAACCTGTGAGGGAACTCCTGAGAAAGGGAAGTACTTGTGACAATGCGGAGGCTACCTCCTCTGTAATTTATAATCTTAGAAAACTGACTGGATCATGGAAACATTAAACGACTTTCTCAGTTACGTAGACAGTACGTGTCAGAGACTTGACTTGATCCCTGTCTTTCTGGCTTTGACTCCATCTCTGTATGAATATCTATGACTGCCTCTACTGACTGTTGTGATAATCAACAAAAATGGTGTCAGGGCACTGAAGGAGTCAATATGGTCCTCTGGACTCCTCCATTTACCAGCAGAGAGTGACTTAAATTCTCATAATAACAGGATCCCTAATATTTAATTTTATGCAATATTCCAATAAATATATAAACAAGTCGTATGGTTTAACATGGTGCTGGATTTGGAAACAGGATGACCTTGGTTCAATTCCTGCTTTTGGCACTTATTAGCTTTTTGACTGTGAGTAAGTCACTACATCTTTCTGAGTTTCAGTTTCCACATCTGTAAGATGGGAATGCTAATACTTGTAGCAATCTATCTCATAGATTTGTTGTGAGGTTCAAAGAACATAATGTTTGTGAAATTCTTTGCAAACTTCATAATACTGTATGATATAAATTATTATAGTCTATTGAAAAAATCATTTTTTAAAAAAATGAAAACAATGACTTTTTATAGCTGAAGAACCAGTTGTATCATCCTCTTACAGAAACCTCCATAGATGTATCACACTTTGGGAAGCAATTATTGAGAATTCTAAAGAACCAAATTATCCTTGCTGACCCTATAATGAATGAACCTAGTCTAAAGCTGTATTCAAAAACTTTGCTTAAATGTTGTCTGTTGTTCTCTATAAAGGACGCCATCAATTTCACTAAGATAGTTTTACTGTGGAAGTAATCATTTCAATTCATTCCTAGAGAACTGTTATGGTAATTAATCTTATAGGCTTAAAATATAATTTTAATATTAATGTAGTTTATTTGAAATAAAATAATGAGATGTGATAGGAAAAGTGGATTATAAATTAACAGATCTTGGTTTTAGTCCTGGTTCTGTAACTAACTAGATGTACGACCCTGCGTAAGTCTCTTCCTTTCTCTTGGGCTCATCTCCCTCATCTATAAAGTGAAGAGGTTAGCCTAGTTATCTCCAAGGTCTCTGTAGGACCCAAATTCTCTGATTCTAATGATCTGCTTTAGAACAGATAGAAGTAAAAGACAGTGAATTAAAAAGGATGATATTGAAAGTTAACTTCTGAAAGGGGAAAGGATAAACAAGCAAACAAACCATACATGAAAACAAGGATTTTTAATGACCTTGGTAACATTCTACTGATTTTCTTGATTTTTATATTTTACTCTGTGTAGAGAAAGGGAGAAGGAAATGGCAAACCACTCCAAGATCAATGCCAAGAAGACCCAATGAACAGGACAGTCCACAGACCACAAAGAGTCAGATATTACTGAACATCAGAGAAAGTTCAGGAAAACAAAAAGAACAAACTATAGTCCTTAATTAGTTCTATGGTTTATATAGAAAAGGTACAACTAGTTTTTGAGAAGTAGGCAGTGTATGGTGTATTGATGATGAGTTAAGCTGAAGAGTAAGGAGGAACCTCTGAGATGGCTTTTGGCTGGGCTTTATGATACACACCAAGAGTCCTGCTGAGTGAAGCTGAGGCTGGTGGATGGCTTGAGTTTGGGAGTTTGTGGCTATAGTAGAACTGAAGGATACTATCAAGTATCCTTACTAAGTTTAGTAGCAATGTGGAGAGCCCTTGGGACTGGAGAGCCATCAAGTTTCCTAAGGAAGAACAAATCAGTCTAAACTGGAAAAATGCAACAGGTTAAAGCTTCTTTGGGAATCAGGCCTTTGAGTGGCCTGTTGAAATAGGGGGGATCCAGTCTCAAAAAAGGTGGCAGATATGGCTTTTATATTATTCTTTTTTTTTATTACTGGAACTTAAAGAATAAGAAAAGAAAAAGAAACATATTATAAACTTAAATATTGAAACTTAAATATACAAGAAAAAAAGATTGTCATGTGTACAGAAGAATGTAAGAAAGGATTAAAAATGTATCGTAATAAATTTTCATTTCAGAAAAAGCCTATATCATAGGTACTACATGTTGTATTGAGAGCTGTCTGTCTTGGCTTCCTTGTCAGTTTTCTTTTGTTCTCTGCTGAGCACTTTTTACTTTGTTCATCCCTTCCCTTTCTTTCCTCCCACAAGGTTACAGTTAAACTCAGATATATTTAGATATGTAGATATACATATACTATATATACATACATACATACATATGCATCTGATTTCCCTAACAAATTCTACTTCTGATCTTTGTTTTTATGTTTGTGTTTATGTATTATTTTCTATCCCTCCTAACTCCTCTACTTTACCTCAACCTTCTCTCTACCTTACCTTCCTATTACTTAATCTAATCTCACCTTGTCTTCTTATTCCCATCAACTTAAATACCTTCTATATTCCCCCTTTAACCTATTCTCTCACCCTCCCCTCTTAAGATCCCTCCTTTATTCTCCCTCCCATCCCCTTAGCATTTTATTTCTTTCTGAATTTAGAAGACTTTTGTACTCTTCTAGACATATATGTATTGCTCCCTCTTGAACCCATTCCTCATGGAATTAGGCAGCCCTCCTCCCCCATTTAATTCCTCTGTGTTGGTTCTTCCTCTAGCACTTCATTTATATAAAATAATTATTTTTTTAAAATTGTTCCTAAATGGTTTTACTTTTTAAATCCATATTGTACTCAAGTCTACCCCAGTCTTTCTTATGAACTGCTTAATTACTAATAACAATCTCAGACATACGTTTTACAATTTACATAATTAAAAGGTAAACAATCTGTCCTTATTGAGTCCCCTGTAATTAGTCTTTGGTATGTACGTTGCATTTCTCTTGGCTCTTGTATGTCAAATCATTTATTAAGTTTAGGTTATTTTTTAAGCAAAATCTTGAAAGTCCAACAGTACATTGAATGTCCTTTTTTTCATTCACAATTATGCTTACCTTTGCTGGGTATTATATTTTTAGCTGGAATCCCAGTTCTTTTGCTCTTCAATATGTAATGTTCCAAGATCTGCTATCTTTTAAGGTCAATGCTGCTAGGTCTTGTGTGATTCTAATTATGGCACTACCATATTTTTTTCTTGTTGCAAGAAAAGGCTTTTGACTAAACTTTAAGATTTAAAGTTAGTGGAGGAAAAAAATAAATTAAAAAGAAGTTTAGCATTAATGTCAAGGTAATTAATTGTATCTTTATTTGCGAGATTCTTTGAAATGGCTTCCCTGAAACTAAAGTTTGGTTAGTTTTGTTTAAGTTCAGCCATTTCAATAAACAATTATATTTTGGCCAAACAAATCCCACAGGGCTGTATCTGACCATGATAAAATTACTCTCAAAGAGTAAGACTAGCTTTGATATCTAGATAGATGAGCAAACTCATAGAATGCTAGGTAATTAGGTAATTACCCTGAGAAAACTTTTTGGATTTTTATGATCCAAAGTATGGCATCATGAGAAGATCAGAGGGAACATGGTGACTAAAAAAAATCTCTCTGCACACATAATAAGACTTTTGTAGAGACATAACCATTTTGGGGGAATAGTTTATTTCTATCATGTCTATGCTTGAACAGAGCTACCATGCCATGGAGCATTAGAAAATACATTATTTTTTTAGGGCACAATCTTCTGGTATTAGCTTAAATGGTATTTGAGAGAAGAGAAGAGTTATGGAGCATATTAGAAACAAGCCTTTAGTGAGGGTATTCTCAGTGGAATTCTAAAGTAGGTGATTAAGTTAGTCTTTGAGGACCTTACAAATACATTCAGGAGAGAAGACTAAGTTATATGAAACTCAGCGTATAGGCATTTGAAGAAGGGAGACAATCACCTGGAGTGGTCAGGAAAAGTTACATGGATTTTATAAGTATTCAGGGCATCTGCTGGTTGGGATATAATGGCTAAAAAAGTCTCTAGTTCAGTATCTCTCAATAAAGTGGTTGACTGAAAGTGTTGAAAGGAGGAGAAGGGGAGTAAAGGACTTTCTTGAACAACCAGTCACACCAGTTCTGTTTCCAAATTCATTTCTTTTCTACCAGATGCTTCCTTGTAACTGAATCTGGCACCTACTACATACTACCTACTACCTACTACTGCCACTCAGTCTTACAAAGAGACTCTATCTTCCATAATACAAAATATAAAAAAAGAGGAGGAAGTTAAGCAAACTTAGAAACAAGTCTCCCTACTCTTCTGCATCAACTTCTTTGTTGCTGTTCAGTCATTTTTCAGTTGTGCCTGATTCTTTGTGACCCTATTTAGGGTTTTCTTGGCAAAGATACTGGAGTGGTTTGTCATTTCCTTTCAAGATCATTTTAGAGATGGGAAAACTGAGACAAACAAAGTTAAATGACTTTTCCAGGGTCCCAATGCTAGTAAATATCTCAGACCTGATTTGAACCACATGGTGGCAACTTGCTCAAATTGCATTTTTCGCCTTTTTTTGAGTGGTAATTGTATAGTTGCAACTACAGAAATTTAACTTATGAAGTATCAATAAATGTCATAGACTTACAATGCATATAAGATTTCCCAGTAACAAGTAGATCATTTAATGCAGTCAGAAACTTGAATATTTCAAAGGACTGTGGACTCCTTGCAGAATTTCATAGCCTGTTAGATGATATTACATATGGAAAAGATATAGGACAAATCTTCAAATCTCACCATAGACATTTTGCATCATGTTTGAGAAAGAATAAATGGATATATTTAGAAGCTTGCTCTAGTTTCTTAGTGCTTTCTACAAAATACTTGAGCAAAATAATTGTTTTCAAACTGATTCATGCTACCAGAGAAAGCATTGTGTAGTTGATAGATTAGAAGAATTTGCTGTCAAGAGTTTTCAAGACCATTACATATACCCAAATTTACTTCAAAGGGTATCTGATAGAAGATACTATCTTCATTCGGGGAAAAATCTGATAAAAAGAAGTGCGTATGAAATGGTCTTCTATACACACACAAATACGCGCACATCTATATATGTATATTTATACACACATAGATATTTGTGCCTAATGGTAGCTATCTTTAGTGTGGGGAGAGGAAGGAAAAAAAGGGAAAAAGGTCATTTGATTATTATATATTTAAAAGGATTAGCAAGTTGTACATAATAGGTTTGCAGTATTATGTGCAATCTTTTTTTCTATTCTATAATGTTATGGAAATGCTTATTTTATTTCTTAAGTTCAGAACAAAATAAAGTATAAAAAAGAAACATAATCATATGATTAGAAAATTTTCTTTTCTGAAAGTCAAATCATAGGACTACATTTTTCAATAAAGAGATATTTTGAAGCCTTTCATATCTGACGAAAAACCCAAATGAATTGGCTGCAAATCTTCCTTCTGAGCCTGTCACCATAGGCAAGTTACTTGTATCTCTGGGCCTGGGCCAAGTCTTTAAGACTACCTATTAAATTATAGATGTTTAGATTGAAGGATTATAGATTATATATAAATTATACATTTAGACTTAGAAGAGATCTTGAAGGTCATCTGGTTTAGTGCCTTTATTTTACATGTACTTTTCATTATAATTGACAAAAAATGATCAGTACCTGTTCTGCAACTTGCTCGGGGCAAAGAAAGGTTAAATCACAAGTCCATCCTCTGACACATATTGGCTATATGACCCTGAGTAAGTGACTTAACTTCTCTCTCCCCTCTCCCCCAAAAGTTGCAGAATAGGTGCTGATCATCACTGGTAGAAACAGTTCTCTCTCAGAAGTTCTGACATAATCAAATTTCACCTTCCTGGCCTTCCTTCCCACCTCCCATTTGATTACACTATGCCTGGTATTGAGTCTTCAGATTTATTGATTTTTTGGGAAAACTTAGATGATGATGATGCTTATGATAGTAAACATAACAAAAATAATTCACGTTTATATGGCACTTCAAGGTTTATAAAGCACTCGACACGCATTATCCTATATGATCTCACTTTTGCAGACTCACTGTGACCTCAGTTTTTCTCTTGTTTGCCAAACCTATTAAATGTTTTAGGATCATTTAACAATAAGTTCATTCATATTCTGTTTGAGTGAGCCAAATGGCGTGTCCTCATAACTCCGCTGATTGCGCTCAGGATACTGTTGTGTACACTTTGGATGCTCGATAAATATTTAACAATGATGATGGTGATGATGATGATGAAGCAGAAATCTGTTTGTTACATCCTAATTAAATTCTATTTGTCTACATGATTATTTGAATCTAGGCAGAATTTTTATTTTAATCTCACTATCCATATTCAAAGATAGATGATAAGAATATCTAATTAGAATTATCTTTTTGTGGCTAGGTACAGCAGACTTTAAGATGAAAATGTTTTTATGTAATTTTGATACTTAGATACAATGAGATGGTATAAACTAGAATTTATGGTAATGATGACTCTGAAAATGAAGGTTCTTTTTAATGTTTCAAGGCCAGATTAATATAGGAAATAAAAATCACGTTAATGATGATTATGCTTTTACTCATTTATAAAACTTCTTGGTTGCACCATGCATTACGCAGAGCATAAGCAGGGGATATTTTATAAGTTCTCAATGATTGTTAGTTATATATCAGCCAGGACATCCTGATATACATAAAATAATTCAGCTTTTCAAGGATTTGTGATTTAGCTCGTTTTGGCACTCCTTCCACAGAGGCAGGTCACAATCCCTCAATGACTTGGTACTTTTCCACAAGCATTAATTAAGCCCATAGAAGAAGCTAGGCAGCACAGTGGATAAAATGATGGGTCCACAGTCAAGGAGACCTGGGTTCGAATCTTGCCTCAGATACTTATTAGTTATATGACCCTGGGCAAGTCATCTAACCTCTGTCTGCCTCAACTGTACAATGTAGATTATAACAGTACCTACCTCACAGGTCTGTTGTAAGGATAAAATAAGGTAAAACTGTAAAGTTATCTGTAAAATACTTAGCATAGTGCCTGGCACAGAGTAAATACTTCTTGAATGTCTGTTGCTTTCCCTTGCCTTCTCCATACTATGTGCCACCAACTGCACTAAGCTTGGGATTATAAAAAAAGATGAAAGCAGCTCCTGTCCTCAAGGAGTTCACACTATAGAGGTAGAGGCAATACATAAGCTACTATATAAAAATGAGATATAAATAGGAGAAATTGGAGAAAGCAACAGAAAGAAGGCATTCAGAGGAGCCTGAAAGAAGCTTCTTACAGATGATGAAATTGTAGTCAACACTTGAAAAAATCCAGAGATATCAGAAGTTAGAGCCAAGGTGGGAGAGCGTTCTAGGTCCGGGTTTCAGCTAGTGAACATGCACAGAATTGAGAAGTGGAGTATCTCATGCAAGGAGAGAAAGGAGGCCAGTATTTTAAGACAGCAGAGTATATGAAGCTAAGAAGATAGGAGAGGTAGGAGGAGGCCAGGTTATGAAGAGCTTTAAAATTTAAACAGAGGATATCATATGTGATCTTGGAAGTAATAGGGAGCCACTGTGGTTTATTGAACATGGTACGCACTTTTAGAAAAACATCTTGATAGCTGATGGAAGATAGAATGGGGAGAGAAATGACAGGGAGATCAACCTGAAAGCTATTGCAAAAGTTCAGGCAAGAAGGGATAAGGATTTCAAATGGGGTGATAGCAGTGTCAGATGAAAGAAGAGGGTATTTTGGAAAGATGTTCCAAAGATAAATTGATAGGACTTAGCAAAAGATTGGATATAGAAGGTGAGAGAGTGAGGAGTTGTAGATGTCACCTAGGTTGAAAACCTGGGTGACTGGGAGGGTGGTGGTGCCCTCAACAGCAATAAGGAACTTGCAAGAGAGAAGGGGATGGGGAGAAAGATAATGAGTTCAACTTTGGACATGTTGATTTTCCAGTTTGAGATGTGTAATAGTGTATTAGAGATGTGGTACTGGAGGTGAGGACAGAGCTTAGGGCTGGATGAATAGATCTAAGCATCATCTGTACAGAGATGTTAATTGAATTCACAGGAGCTAATGAGTTGGTCAAGCAAAGTCATACTGAGAGTAAGAACAGAAGACCCAGGGCAGAGCACTGGAGGATACCCAGGGATGAAGATCTAGCAAAGAAGACTGAGAAGGAATGGTTGTATGGGTTGGAGGTGAATTAGGAGAAAACATTGTTATGAAAATAGAGGGAGAAGAGATTATCAAGGAGAAGATGGTGCTTGACAGTGTCAAAGACTGAAGAGAGGTCGAGAAGCCAACTTTCATGAGTTGCTGTGGTTGCAAATTCATCATACTGAAGTAAACATGGTGATGAGTCCTTTTGAGCTTAGTGAGTCTGGCCCTCAGATAACAAGCAAACAGTTAATCATTGGACCCTTACTTGAAGTCTTTCCAATTTGAGAAATCTACTAGAACTTGTCTCCCACTGGAATAGCCTGCAAAAATCCAGAATCCCCTCTGTCCTTCAATGAGACATTGGAGAAGGTCATCGGTGGTATTATAAGACAGATCCCAAATACAGTATTCAGTTTTATGAGTGGGGAGAAATGTTTATTTTGGTGTATTATTAAACATGCAGTGTTGCTCAAGAGACTGATGTGTCTGCTAGGGGAGACTTAAGAAAAAGAGGACAGTGTATCCTAGAATCTCAAGAGTTGGAATGGACTTCAGAGGTCATCTAATCCAATTCATATTCAATAAGATTAAATGGAAATTCCCTAATCAATATGCTACCTTTAAAGATCTCAAGTTGAGGAGGATTGTACCACCTCTCAAGGAATCTCATTCTACCATATTGGCTAGCTCTAATTGTTACAAAGTTTATTAACTGACATTTGCCTCTTTACAATTTCTAACAGTTCCTACTTTTTCCCTTCTGTAAATAATCAGAATAAGTCACATCCCTCTTCAACAGAGCAATCCTGAAAATAAATGAGTGTAACTCTCATGTCCCACTTTCTCATTTCAGGCAGCTCTTTTCCAGGCCAGCCATCCCAGATCCTCAACCATATATGGCATGAGCCTGAGGCCTTTTGTCACAGTAGTTTCCTTCCTGTGAATATTAGCTTTTCCTTGTTGTCTATACTTATCAATGTCTTTCAGAGTCCCCCATGTGAACAGAGTCCTCCAGATGTGGTCTGATTAGGGCAGAATCTAATGGGTTGATTGTTGCTTAGTAGTTTTTCAGTCCTGTCTCTTTTTCACATCTTTTTGAGTTTTCTTGGCAAAGATAGTGGAGTAGTTTGCCATTTCCTTCTTTAGCTCCTTTTACAGACAAGGACGCTAAGGGAAACAGGGTTAAGTGACTTACACAAGCTCACACAGATAATCAGTATCTGAGGTCAGATTTGAACTCAGGAAAAAGAATCTTCCTGACTCCAGGTCTGATACATTATCTACGGTACCACCTAGTTTCCTTACCATCTCTTACTATTCATTTTTTTACACAACTTAATGTCATTAACTTTTTTTTACACAACTATATTATACTATTGATTCACCTAGAAACTTGTAAACTTGTAAAATTTCTCCTCTTTTTCATGATATCCAAGATAAATGAAGAGATCACCTATCTGTGCTTAATGAGTTTAAGTTCCTAGATGAACCTCATCCAAGGGTACTAGCAGATTTGATTTGAGATAGCAGATGAACTTCTGTCTAGAAAAATCTACCTCATCTTATCTGTGTTGAAGATTTTTGTATCCAAGTGTAAGATTTTATATTTTCTCCTGGAAAATTTCATGGACAAATGTCAAGATCATTTGGGATATTGATTCTGTCATCTGATACTCTATCTAGTCCTCTTAGCCCTTTTTTTTAATTTTGCAAATTTGGTAAACATGGTATCTATGCTTTTAGACAAATCATTGAATAAAATATTAAATAGTAAAAGACCAAGTACAAGGTGTTGAGGGGTCTTCCAGTAGAAATCATTCCATGCTGATATCAAACCATTAATGTCTCCCCTCTGATTTCTGGCCATTCAACTGCTCCTGAAGCTCCTAATGCTATAATTGTCTCATTGATATCTTTATTTTTTTTCTACAATAGCATGAGGACTTGTCAAAAGCCTTGATCCATCTAGGTAAACTATATGTGCATCATTCTCTTGATCTACCACTATGGTCACACTGAGACTAAAAGGAAGAAGTGAGCTTACTCTGATCCAACCTATTCTTGAAGACATATTGACTCTTTCTGATCAATGTTTCCTTTTCTGTATGTCCACTAACCATTCCTCCTCTATGTTCATAGATTCTTCCAGAAATAAATTTGTCAAGCACACTGTTCTACAGTTAGCAGACTGTCCCCTTACCTTTTTTAAAATTAGATATCTGTCTTTCTCTAATTATAAGGTATCTCTTTAATTCTCTACCACCCACCCTGCAGATATCATTGATGACAGTTCAGCAATTGCACATACCAGTTATTTCATTATCCTAAGATATAATTTACCAGGGTCTGGTGACTTGAACTCATGAAATAAAGTTAGGTTTATTTAATTAGTTCCTAACTCATCTTAGATATCAACTCCCCTATTAGGGATTAGGATTTTAATGAAAGAAGAGAGTGCTTAGCTGTTTTTAATAGGTTTTAAGTCATGGTGAATTATCCTATGGTACAAAAACAACTTATAGCTCTCATTGTGGATTTGCTTTAAGTAATTCTGGAGAACATGTGGGTGCCAAAACTTTGGATATGGTTAAGTAGTCCAATCTCCACCAAAGGGAAAAGGTGTACCCTGGACCCATAAACCTGTGAGCTGAATTATCAGTCATAAATGAAATATTACAAGTAATTATTGAACATATGTTTGTTCAGTGATCACTAGGAGCTAATATGGATTTACTTAGAATAAGAATTACCAAATGAAACATTTCATTTCTTTTTTTT
>JAQQSK010006127.1:0-14583 GCA_028658325.1 Potorous gilbertii
ATTAGCCTGTTTTGCTTTACTTTGGTAGGTATTTTTTAATTTTATTACCTATTTATTTATTATTTTCATCACAATATTCAGTTTTAGTACTTCCCAGGGTGGGCTTGCAGCAAGGCTAAATGGAAGGGGTAGTGACTGAACATATTATACCTAATAATAGGTATGTTTTTTCTTTCTCACCTCTTCCCCTACCCGACACTATCTTAAGTGAGAAGAGGAATATCTACTTCCTCTCCCAGTATGGTAGGAGAAGGGGGTTGTGTCTGAAGAAATGATATATATTGTGGAGTGTTCCAGAGGAATAAATGGTGGCCAGTGGTAAGAACCTACAGGGACATCCCAGGATTGTCCTGGCTGCAGGTTGCAGAGCCTCCAGGACCTAGAAAATGCCCTATAAATCCTAAAGTGACAACAATTCACCAGTGGCACACTCATCAGGCAGCTTCAGGTCTTATTACCCAGCAAGCAAGAATAGAGTGATCCACCCCTTTATGTTTGGTCTGTGTGAATCATAATTCTTAAGGTGCCAAATCCTGCCCAACAACAGCAAATCCCTTAAAATAAAACAAGCAAATGACTAGAATTCCCAATGCCCAGTCTCTGCAAGCAGCTTAACATACAAGGAGGAATAGCTAGACGAAAGAAATAATACCTATGTTCAATGTCACCGAGTGTATATTCTGCTAGATTTTCCCTGCAACAAGGCAGATCTGCTAAAAAGCTTAGAGAAGGAAGGTCCCTGAAGGCTTATGCGCAGGTAAAACATTTGTTTCCTAAGGACCATAGTTCTCTCACAGTCTCTGGATCATGGAAAGTCAATTAGTAACTGATATTTATTATGTGTCTATTATGTGCATAGCTTCAAAGTCAGAAAAAAAAACCCACCGAACCTCTCTAATAGAATTGTCCAGAAAGGAATGGGCTGCTTCAAAAGGCATTGGGTTCTCCCCTTTGCTGTTGCTGTTGTGTCTGACTCTTCATGACCCCATTTGGGGTTTTCTTGACAAAGTTACTAGAATGGTTTGCCATTTCCTTCTCCCACTCATTTTTATAGATGAGAAAGGTAAGGCAAATACAGTTAAGTGACTTACTCAGAGGTCACATAGCTAGAAAGTGTCAGAGGCCAAATTTGAACTCAGATCTTCCTGACTCCAGGCCCAGTGCTCTATCCACTGCACTACTTAGCTGCTCCTTAATAACCTTACTCTCTAGTAAAAATTAGCTGTTTCTAACAACTCCCTCTTCCTGGACTCCTCCTTTGCACTTATCTCATGCTCTTCTGTATTTGCATACTTTTCTTTCTCATTTCCACCCCCATTATATGGTGAATGACTTGCTAGATGTCCATTGATCAGGGAATTATTCTATACAAATTATGTCAAATTATCTCCTTTGGGGAAAATGAGCTCAAAGTAATTTTCATATTGTGCTTACTCCACTGAGTTCACTCTTGAAGATGATGTTATAGCTTCCTCTTGGCTGCCTTCAAGACTTCAGCCTCCAAACAGGTCATTCAGGACTTTATTTCATAATGCCTGGGCTTGCCACAACACCTGGTATGCGTAGTGAGCATATTTTCTTTTCATGGTATTGGTTTTTGCCTCTTTTCTACATTGTCCTTCATTACTGTGTATTTGCGTACTCAATCCATCGTTCTCTTTTCTTTTTCCTTGATGAGGCTTATTATTGCAAATTCCAGTTTTTCTATTCTGCCAATTATTTTTTGCTGTACAAACCATACATTCTGATCCTATATTTCTGATTTTTCCTTTGAATCACTCAGGAACAGCATATTGAGTTTCAGTGTTCTCAAATTCTGCAGGGTTCTCTAGCTCATCAAGTGTTGGATCATTTTCCCTTGGGGTTTGTTGTTGTTTTTGCTTTTTCAGGATTTATTCATAGATGCCTGAACTCATTGACTGGATCTGGAGGCCATAATTTCTTCTGCTGTTATTGGTTTTTCCTGTTCAAGGTCTTTGAGTGTTTTTCCTGAAATCTTTGGTAATTTCAGTTTTTGCCCCCTTATTTTCCCTATCACTCACTTTCTTACTCTCTCTCCTATGATTATCGTTCTCTGACTCTGGTGGCAAAAGTGAGGCTGATGACTTGGTGCAGTCCACCCTCACTTAAATCCACCTCAGCTGCATATTATGGCATCACCTTCCTGATGTCATGGTTCTCTTCGAGAATAAAGCACAAACAGCAACCTCTATGAGTAATTTTTTTGGGAGCTGGATCTCAAAGCATTTGAGCCTCTTCTCACACCTCTTCTCACGTTCATAGTTCACCAGCTTACGTCTCTGTGCCTGTTAACTTTTGGGTGGCTAGAATTGGCTCCAGTTGGAACTCTTTCCCACAGGATTGGTAGAGTATTGCACAGTCCCTGAACACCTACAGTTTTCTTTCCTAGTGTTGTGTCTTGCTTCCTCTATGCCTTAGTTCTTTGCCCTAGCACTGCAGTTCATAGTTTTGCCGAACTAGTGCAACAGGATTGTGGCCCCTGACAGGTTTTTGTTTCTGAGAGCTTGTGACTGTCTGGTTGTCCATCATATCTGGATAAATTTCCACAACCTAGATTCAGGGTCTCCACAGCACTGGAAAGAGGGAAAGAGGAGATGAGGTTAGGGGGGAGTTTTGTCATAAGCTTGTGCCATGTTCTTGGGTCTGTTAGTATAGCCTCTAGTAGTATGTTTGCATGTGAGCATGTGTGGTCATGTGTTTGCATGCATGTGTGTGTTCATGCATGTATATGGTGGTAGCTCAGTGAGCTTAGAGTTAGTAAGCATCGGTTCATGGGTTTGTTTGTCCTTCTTTTGGCTTCTGGATGTTCTAGATGATGGAGACCATTGAAGCGTCTTTATCTTTGGCACATACTTTCTGTTTTGGATGAGTTTAAGAGATTCCTGGGGGCAGTTGGAAGTCATAGTGGATAGAGCATTGGACTTGGAATCAGGAAGACTCATCTTTACAAGTCAAATCAAGCCTTAGACACTTACTAACTGTGTGACTGGGCAAGTCTCTTGAGTCTGTTTGCCTCAGTTTTTTCATCTATAAAAATGAGCTGGAGAAAGAAATGGCAAAGCACTCCAGTATCTTTGCCAAAAAAAACCCAAATGGGGTCATGAGGAGTTGGACATGACTAAAACAATGGATCAACAGCAAGAGCAAAAGAGATTGTGGGAATTAAAAAAATATCCAGTCCCCCATTTTGTTATTCACATGACCTTGAAGTCCCTCTGACTCCCAAGGCTGGTGACTCAAGTCGTCACATGGCTTCCGGCTTCTGGGCCTTTTTAATGACTACACTATTAAGAGCTTTCAAAATGCACAAGGTTATGGATATCTCCAATATTTCTTCACCTAAAACAGGTAAGAATAAAGTGACAGAGAAGAAACCCACATTTCACAGACTACATGTCAGCTTTAGATAGAGAGATACTCAGGTCTCTTACCAGAGGTCTTCAGCCTTCAAGAGACCACTTTGGCCGGTTAAAGACACTTGTATGCCCCTATTTTCTGGCTCCACAAAGGGTTTCAAAGACTCCGTTTACCACATGGTTAGCACAGCAGAACTATTTACAGGCTGTCTGAACTTGCTCCAGATCAGAGAACAGGGTACTTCCTTTACATGTGTCATGTCTTTATTGAAGTGGGCTCCTCAAACTCTTTCACATGAGGATTGCATTTGCTGAACACAATGTGCTTGCTCACCAGCCTCTCATTATACTCATAAATGTAATATTACTATCCTGTAAGAAATAATGACTATAAAGAATAAAGGGGGGGTGGTATGGGAAGGTTTATATGAATTGAGATCAAGTGGCATAAATAGAAGAAAGAAAATGACATACATAAGATACATATTTGCACTCAGAGGCAGGAAGAACTTATTATTTTCTATTGCACTAAACACTTTATGAATATTATCTCCTTTTATCCTCATAGCAACCCTGAGAAGCAGGTACTAGTATTACCACCTCTTCTCCCCCACCATTTTATAGTCGAGAAAATTGAGGCAGACAGAGGTTAAGTGACTCGCCCAGGGTCACATAGCTAGTGAGTATCTGAGACTGGATTTGAATTCAGGTCTTGACTCTGGGATCAGCACACTCGAACATTCTTGGCCACTATGCCACCTATCTGCTTTCAGGGGAAGATCCAATACTAGCACCCTAACTTTGTTTGTCTCTCACTAACACACACACACACACACACACACACACACACACACACACACATACACACTTCAGAGCAGATACAGAAATCCTCTGCTTACTATCAGCCATGACTAGGCACTCAATAAAACCTTGTTGATGGATGGACTGATTGACTACTGATGAAGTGTGTCCTACTGTATGGTGAAGAAGAGTCTTTTGATTGGCTAAGGATCAGGAACTGAGTTCACCTACAGAAGGATCAAGTGGGCTTTCATTCCTTTGTGAGTCTTTCCTCCATGACGGTTTTTAAGTGAGGAGGATTGCTGTGAGCTGCTGGTGGAAGGGGGCATTGGCACACTATATTCTCCCTACCCATCTACCATGTGTCCATGAACACATGGTGATTTCTTTTGCATTTCTACTTTCAAGATCTTAGGTGAATGAGTATCTGTAGACAGACTCGACTAATTTAAGACTTTGTGAGCTTTGAAAAATGAGAAGAGTTGTCAGAGGGTCTCCCAGTAGCCAGGTCAGTAGGAAACACCATGACAGTCAGCATAGTAAATGAGATACCTGCTTGTCACATCCCCAAAATGGGCTAATTCAACACCTGAGACAATTCCAAAGGATTCATAATGAAAAATGTTATCCACAACAAGAGAAAGAACTGATGGAGTCTGAATGCAGATTGAAGCATACTTTATTTTTTCATGGTTTTTTTTTGGGGGGGGGCTGTGTCTTCTTTCATAACGTAACTAATATAGAGATAAATTTTGCATGATTGTGCATGTATAACCTATATTAAACTACTTACCATTTTAGGGAGGGGAGAATGGAGGGAAGGAAGGAGAGAATTTAAAACTCAAAAATTTAAAACAAATCAATGTTAAAAATTGTCTTTACATATCATTGGGGGGAAAATAAAATATTACTTTTAAAAAAGCCAAAGTGCCTCTCCTCTATATGTATATTGGATCCCTATATTAGAATGAAAGTAGCATGAGGGTAGAGTTTGCCTTTGCTCTTATATTTGAATGCCAACTTTAGCACAGCACTTAGCACATAGGAAAAGCTTAACAAATGCCTTTTTCTTCATTCATTCAGAGTAAACAATGCTTTTGGAAAGAATATGGTAGGGATCATACAGGTGGTTCTTCTAATTTCTCCTACCTGAGAAATACTTTATGTCATGCATGATAAGTAAATATTTTAAGGTTAACAAATGTCTGTTCCCCAATTAGGATCAATTTATATGCTAGGTAGATGAACAACCACACACTTCCCAGCCCAGTTCTCAGCAGCAAGAGCAAATGCACAGTAGAAGACTCCTCTAATCTGGGGATGAAACAGCTACTGAGGGGCTAATGAGCAATAGCAGGGGACAGGAACCAGGGTGAGGCTGATCTCTTTCCATAAGCAGCATGAGGACAGCTGACATTTGAGTTGAAAAGCATGCTAATCAGGTCTTTCAATTAACCATCCCTGCAGGGAGCCTGACTATTTGAACCATAGGGCCATAACCTAGACACCACCATTCACTTACCTAAAAAAATTGTAGGCCAGGTACCTAGAAGAAAATAACAGCCTGTGGAGCATGAACCGTGCAAATCTAAACTCATTCTGACATTGAAAATGTCACAACATTATTGGTTCAAATATAGGCTGTAATTTCCCCCCAAATCTGACTTGGATGAAACCCAAATGTGGCCCACAGTCTTATTTTTCAGTTTATTCTATAATACCTCAATGGTTCTGCACTTCCACTGATGTTCCATTCCTCTACTGACACAGAGCATAACTTATCCACTTGCATAGCACCTGGGAGAGCACTACTCATGCTCCAACTTCCATGTTGTGTCTCTCCCACAAGGCTACTCCACATTCAAGACATTGTTTGGGTATACATCTTCTCAAAACTGTAGCACACAAAGTCCGCACCAATGTGTTTTCTTTTTCTTCTCAGTCAGAACACACGATTAGTTTAAAGCAAAAGCATTAATGAAATAGCCTAGAAAATAAAGTAGCAGTGAAGCATTTTCCCAATACACCTAGGCCATACTTTCCCACAAATACACACACACATTTTTTTTTTTGCGTTCGCTAAAATAAATTTATTACTTTGGAGTCATTTTATTACAAAGACATTTTTCCAAACACTGACATTTTCATACTAACAATGTTTCCAATGTGTTTTCTTTTTGTTTTTTCATTTGATACAACCATTTTTTGAGTTTGGTAAAACACATCATTATCTCTCCCCACCTCCATCCCCTTTAATGAGAAAACTGAAATTGAGAGAAATAAAATGACCTGCCCATGGTCATAATGAGAAAGTGCCAGATAAGGACTTTGAAGCCAACTAACTAAAAAACCAGCCTCTGTGACAAAGAAGTTGAAGAAATTAAAATATAAGCAAACATATGCACATAGAGGTATGCATATATACATATATTAATATATACACATATAACATACATGAAATACACATACATTTTACAGATGGGGAAACCAAGTCCCAGAGAGATAAGGTAACTTGCCCAAGGAATGGCAAGGTCCTCTAACTCCACATTCATTGCTCTTTCTGTTGCACCACTTTCTTCAAAACTGGGAAGGTGGGAAAATTTGACTTTGGAAATCCAACTTTCTATCACATTTGCCTACAGCCATTCTTCTGTTCTTTTCCTCAACAGTGGTTCCTTTCCTACCAAAGCTGGTAGAACTGCTGTTCTTTTCCTCATGCCCCATTCCTAAACTTGCTTTTTTATCCTTCTCTTACACAGAGTGTATGCTGAACATAGCTTTAGTAATCACAATATTCCCTAATATATGTACCCCTATTTAAAAGTTTGCAATATGGCTCTTCATCCATAATCTTGCAGGGCAAAAATTAAAAACTCCTAGAACATTTCAAGCTAGAAAGGACCTTTGAGATTATGTAGAGGGGTTCTCATTCTGGGATTCATAAACTTGGCTTTTAGAAAACTATTTTGAGACTCATGATGGAAAATACTATCCATATCCAGAGAAAGAATGATGAAGTCTGAATGCAGATAGAAGCATACTATTTTCACTTTTGTTGGTGTCTGTTCTTTCTTATGTTTTTCCCCCTTTTTCTGATTCTTTTACAACGTGATTAATGTGGAAATATGTTTAATATGATTGTACACAATAGACAGATTGCATGCTGTCTTGGGAAGGGGGAAAAATTTAGAACTCCAAATCTTATAAAAGTGAATGTTGAAAACTAAAAATAAGTAAATAACTATTCTGATAACTATATTTCACTATAATTGGTTTTCTTTATAGTCCTATGTATTTTATTTTGTGAATTTAAAGCATTATTGAAAAGGGGCCCACAAGATTCTCGAGATTGTCAAAAAGGTCCATCATACAAAATAAGTAAGGTTAAGAATTCCTGTTCTAGAATACCTCCTTTATTATGTCTATCTCATCACATTTTGGAGGTGGGTGGGTAGGGTGTTATCAGGAGAGTTCCCTGATCAACTTGATGAGCTTATAGGATTGTAAGTTTCTGTTTGGGATAGATAGGACCTTTGGCCCCTTCTGGAAGATGGGTTCCAGTTACAAATGACTTGCTTGGCTCAGACACTCATGAGTCAGACTCCTGTGGGAGTGGCCATGCCCTTGTGATGTCTCATAGAGGAACTTCCAATGAGTATTCCAGTTTTTAGACCAAAGTTAAACAGAAGACCCTTGGATCCTGTCATGGAGTTAGAGAAGGAAAAGGCTTTCTCCCAGGTAACAGTTAATGGCAGCCTTGGGGAAGAGGGAAGAGGCAGATGAAATTTGAAACTCCTTGCCTGCATTTCTGAGAGGAGAGTTCCAAACCACAAGTTCTTGGTCCTAGTCTTTTAAGGCATAGAACTCCAGAGCTGGAAGGAACCTTAGAGAGCAGCTAGTCCAACTTCATTTTATAGATGAGAAAATGGAGATCTAAAGAAATAAATGGAGGAAGCTGGGATTTGAGCCCAGGTTATCTGGATTCACCTAGCTCCAGAGGTAGTATTCTTTTTATTATACCACAACAGCTAGATAGCTTGAGGGGGAAAGAACACTGGACTTGGAGTTAGAAAAGCTTGAGTCCAAATCCCACCTCAGAAACTAATTATGTGGCCCCGGGGAAGTCACTTAACCTTTCTCAGCCTCAGTTTCCTCATCTGTAAAATGGGGATAACAATATCTTATCTCACAAGGTTTTTGGGAGGATCAAAGGAAATAACATATATAGAATTTTGCAAATCTCAAAGCATTACTGAAATACTAACCAATGTGTAGCCCTCAGCCCCAAAGATGGCAGCTGTGGAAAAGGGCACTCGTGTCTAAGTGGTAGAAGATCCTGAGCTCTAACCTCTTGGAAAAGTATGGGTGGGGGTGGGCCTCTGAACCCCATAGATAGTAGAAAAGGAAGCCCCTGGGCAGCATGATTGTAGAATCCAGCCTTCTGCAAGAGGAGGATTTCTTGGACAGTATCAGTCTTTTGAAGAGAAATTATGCATGTAACCCCCAAAATGGAAGAATCAATAGAATTGTTCTAGGGCCTGCCTTGACTCAGTGATCCAGGCATGAGATACTTGGAAGCCATGTAATTTTTAACAAAAGTTTACCTAATTACAAGATGGAAAGAACACAGACAGCATTGGGTCCTCTCACCTCTGCACTGGCCACAAGGGTAGACCTGATTAGAGGAGTGTGTTGACCTGCACAGCAATAGGAAATCTGTTAAAGTGAAGAACTTGGAACCAATAAAAGGCTGGATTTTTATTATATCTTGGGAAACCACATCAACCATTCAAGTCTTAGTTCCCTGGACCGACTGAATCTCAAGTAGTTTCATCATGTTTTTAATGGAAAACTAGCCTACCTAGTAGGGACCTTCCAGTTTTCTTAAGCTATGCAAAGTAAATTTTAAACTGCTCAACATGGCATACTGCCATGGGTCCTAACAAGATTAGTGCTAGATGTTGCTCCTACCAAAGGTTTCAGGAGAGGAAAAGATCTGAACTTTGCCTTCTATTATCAACTCTGAGTTATTCAGACAAAGCAAGTCCGAAGGAAAAGAGTATTCCACACACACCCTCTGCCCCTTCCTCATAGCCACATCCAATATATTTCCTTCTAGGAAGAGTAGCTAGATGCCCTTATCGGTTCTTTCTTTTTTTTTGGAGGCTTTTGGAGAGTTAAGTGACTTGCCCAGGGTCACATAGATAGTAAATGTCTGAGGGTACATCTGAATTCAAGCCCTCCTGACTCCAGGGCCACTGCTCTATCTACTGTGCCACCTACCTGCCCCTCCTTTATTGGTTCTTGGAAGTAAAAGTGCGGCCTTCCCTGTAATGTGAGAGGATTGCCTTTTTAGAAACCCCTTTCCATTTAGAAAAGTCCAAACCACAGGATAATACAATGAGTCTAGATACTGTCCCCCTAAAATGCAATGGATGGGGATAAAGAAGAACTCATTAGAATGTTTGGAATCTCAATGTCATCTCCAAACCAAACCACAGGTTATTGTTATAGTTTAAAGCAGAGAATTCAAAGGTTCCCCCTGCAAAAAAAAACCATCCCAAGTGTGGCTGAGTCATACAAAAATGTAATTTGGGAATCAAAATAAATAAAAATACAATAAAACATTGATAATGTTAATAGGTGGTCTTTTAAGTCAAAATGTGCCTGCAGGGATCCGTATGTGTGGTTTAGTGGCTCTGTTTCTATCTGAGTTTGACCCCACTGGTTTTAAAGGACTTTAGGATCCTGGAGAGAGTAGGCATCAGCAGAGAGGGAAAAAAAATTGTATCTGTTGTTTATGAGTTACTCATCCTTTATGTTTTTTGCACTTTCTGTGGGGTGGAATAAATATTATCTTGTGTTTGAAATAAGCATCGTTGCCTTAAGTCCAGATAGGGATCTGGACATTCTTTTACTCATAAGTGTACAAAGCTGGAGAGGCAGTTGGATGGTGCAGTAGATAGAGCACTGAGCACTAGAACCCTCTCCCTGAGTCCAAATCTGGCTTTGGACACTTACTAGCTGTGTGACCCTGGGTAAGTCACTTTACCCCTCTGCTTCAGTTCCTCATTTATGAAATGGAGAAAGAAATAGCAAAACCACTGTAATATCTCTGCCAGGAAAACCCTAAAATGGGGTCACAAGATTCAGGCATGATTGGACAACAACAAAAATGTAGAAACCAAGATATGAACTAAAAATAAGCCATTTTCTGAGATTTTCCAAGGTAACACTTGGTGGTAGTGGTAGTGGTGGTGGTGAGTGGTGGGTGGTGGTGTTATATAAGTCAAAGAAAGTAATTCAGGGGTGTGTGGTAGAGCTCTACACATTTCCCAAGGAAATACTGTGTCTAGAATTACATCAGAAAACCAAGGCCCAGAAGGGGCCAGCACCGAGGTTTGGTCTGCTGTGCTGCTTTATAGAAGAACTCTTAGCGTGACAGTAGCCCAGGGTTGCAGGCACTGAGGCCTATTTTTAAAAGTCAGGGAACAGATCCAAGGAATCTGCTTTTTCTTCTGCACAGGAATCTGTCTGTCTGTGTTGATCCTTAGTTTTCAAAGAAGACCATGCCATCAGAGAAATGATAAGTCTTGCACTTGACTTTGTTTTGAGTGAGGGAGGGCTGTGCAAGGTCATCAACCTCATTTTTTCTTCCTGAGCCATCTGGGTCCAGTGACCAGATACTCATCAATGCATCGGGATGACTGGAGATGGCTCAGGATTCAGTGGGAGACCTTGGCCTTTTTAGGCTGGCATTTTCAGGTACTCATTTTGAGAGAGGTAACACCCATTTAGAGATGTAAATAGTGCAGAGCTTCCAAGCAGAGGAGCATGGTGATTTGCAATCTCTGCTTCCAACTGGATCCTTCTCTGTTCTGCATTAACTGAGGAGCCTCGAGGGCCTTTCCCTGAAGAAGAACGATATGGATGCCTTCCCAAAGTCTCTTCTGACGTGGTTCTTCCTCACTGAGCCCTCCTCTGGAAGCCCACATTCCATTTCCTAAAGGAGGTCAGAGCTGAGCTGAAGTTTATGTAAGAATTCTAAACATGCCTGGGTCCTGCCCATGAACCACGCTGGGGAGATGCCGGCAGAAAGCTTTCATTTCCATTGATGGCAGTTTGTGTGTACATATTCCATGCTATATGCCTTCATGCTGGCTGCAGAACACAAGGAGGGATTAGGCAGAAGAACTCATCCTCCCTCTCGGCAGATCATCCAACCGTGGGAGGCGATTGTTCTCCCTGGTGAATTTACCCTGTGAATTCGAATCAGGAAGCAGCTTCTTGGCGAGCTGTGTTTTAGAGAGCAGAGGAAACTGCCCTCACTGATAGCAGGGCTGGGGTGAGATCCAAATAAGGAACATTGTGAAGGTGGAGAAGGAAAGATCTGAAGGATGTCAGGACTATGAATGGCCATCGACATAGATCTACCGGAGGCAATCTATCCCTTCGGTGTGTGTTATACCATGGGCACATTTAAAGCAAGGCCTGTACAGGTCCTTTCCAAGGACAGACATCACAGTAGAATATAAAAACACAAGGGGAAATGACACAAAGGAAAAATAAGTCACCAAAGCCACACTCTTCTCTCACTCCAAGATCTTACTTGTCTCCATTTTTCTCTTTCCTGTCAATACTCTAAGATCTGCAGTCTTACTATTCCCATAGTTCAAATATCTTGCAGGGGTAAGGAACCTGTGGCCTCGAGTCCACATATGGCCCTCTAGGTCCTCAAGTGCAACCTTAAGACCTAGAAGGCCACAAGTAGCCTGGATGCTGCAAATTTCCCATCCCTGAAATAGGCAAGACCTACCCAATTATAGTAACAAAATTTCTCCTTCATCTTTGATCTCTGGCCAGACCTGTTGTGAGAAAGAAGTGCTTTCTTCTCATACTAAGGACCCCTTTACTCACAGACAGAGTAGGCCGGCATTCATGATGTGAGGGGAGTTGGGACATTCTTCTCACCTGCTCTAAAATATGAACTTAAAGGGAGCTCTTTTTAATGTATATATTTGATTAAGAATCATAATAGCTAACATTTACATAGTACTTCCTATGTGTCAGGCACTATGAAAATTATGCACTTGGTTAACATGAAATTGCAAACAACAAACACAAATCTTTCCTCATACAACTAAGAACACAAAAAGAGGATTGGCTCTCTGTCTCCATGAAGTACAGCCTAGTTTAATTTAGCAAGGTAGCTCCGACACTTCCTACTTGTCATTGTCCCTTTCTGAATTTCGTTAAAACATTTCAGTGACTCTCTTGTATTACTTTTCTTGGAGGAGGTGTGTTGATCACTGCTCCCTGCTGCCTCCATATCTCTCCCTCCTTCAAAGCCCTCTGGTGGTCCCAAGGTTTAGCACAGTGTGCGTCACATAGAAAGTGCTTAATAAATTGCATTTGAATGATGATGATGACACACACATATATAGTGTTAACTATGAGTATTATCTCATTTGATCCTTACAACAGCCCTGGGAGGTAGGCGCTATTATTACACCAATTATACAGATAAGGAAACTGAGACAGATGGCAGTTAAGTGACTTGCCAAAGCTTGCACAGCTAATAAGCATCAGAGGTCAGATCTGAACTCAGGTTCTCCTGACTCCAGGCCTGTGCTCTATCCATTGTGACAAAAAGCTAGCCAACTGACTTTTAATAACCATTTGGGAGGTCATAGAGCCAGGCTCACCTTGGCCCCTTGGGTTAAAACATCTGGTAACAATCTTAGGGGGCTTTGCTGGAGGGCAGTACCTTTATTGGGCATGAGGGATGTGTTCTGGGATGACAGGGGGCCAGGGAAAGGATACAGAGCAAACTGAGCATCACTCTTCCTTCTGAATGCTGATGTTACAGAAATGGTACCCAGTGGGTGTATCTAAGCCCCTGAGGCATACCCTTCCTGCACAATATTGCTTGTCAGTGGGGACCAAGCAAACGGATTGGTTGCCCTGCCACAGGCATCAGGTACTAGAAATCCTTAGCAGAGGTTTCATGGTCAATGGTCTTCTGTGCAGTATCTGCACCTTGGCCTCTCTCATCTTGCTGGGTGATATTCCATTGCTCAGACGTTGAGCCCTTGACTGCCTCTGACAGTGACCATCTATGTTGTGCCTAACAGGTTTCCTTTCTTAAGACCAGTCAATACTCTGCCCTGCTCCATCCCTCCTATGAGTCTGTGTGCCATACCTCATGCTTGAAATACTGAACATAGATCCTGGATAGTAGGGCTCTATACTTGTCTCTAGGGGTATACAATGCTCTTGCAGGGCCTCTGAAGGAACCCCCTTTATTAAAGTTCCATTCTGCCAAAGTAAAGATGCTGAGCTATTCTATTGTGTCATTGGCAAAGGCGGAGAGCTCAGGTGGCCAATGCTGAGCAAGATATTAGCTATATTAATTGTTGTTCATCTTTCATTTTTGAAGACGACCACCAGTGATATCACGGGGCAACATTTTGACTCATGGCTGAATTGGATTGAAGTGAGCAGAGTTGAACAAAGTCTTCAGCCTCACTCTCTCTTCCAGAGTTATAGAACTCCAGTGGCAAGACAAAAGTGAGGACAGCTGGCGATGGCCCAGAATGCAGTGAATGACCTTGGCGTCTTTGATGTCTGACCAAGGATGTCTAAGCACTCTCCAGCACCTGTTTCAGCCACCTTTGCTTGGGGTAGACATACCCCTAACTCACCAATGGATTTAAGGCCAGTTGGTAATCCTCCACCTGGTTTAGCTGAGACTGTTTTATCAGGGTGTGGTCACTGCACATGCAACAGCTCTTGGAGCCACAGGTGAGATAGATGACTGATGGACACTAAAGGTGCATCAACAACCCTGAAAAGGTTTGGCAAGGCCTCACACCAGAGGCACCAGTCCTTCCTGAGCACCCATTCATCCCAGTTATATTAATAATGAGGAGCTGGATAGAATAGTGAGTGGATAGAGTGTGAGACTTAGACTAAGGAAGACCTGAATCTGAATCCTGCCTCAGACACTAGTTGTATGACCCAGGACAAGCCACTTAACCACTCTCAATCTCAGTTTCCCCATCTTTAACATGGTGATACACTTCCCTCACAGGCTGGTTGTGGGGATCAAATAAGATTAATAGTCAACAGTCAGTCAATAAACATTATTAAATAGCTACTATGTGCCAGGCACTGGGCTAAGTGCTTGGGACACAAAGGAAGTTCACTTGTTCTCAAGGAACTCACATTCTAATGGAAAGACAATATCCAAAAAAAAAAAACCCCAACTATGCACAAACAAAATATAGACAGGATAAATTAGAGATAACCAACTTGCATTAAGAGGGATCAGGAAAAGCTTTTCCTAGAAGGTGGGATTTTCACTGGGATTTGGAGGAAACTAGGAAATTCAGGAGGTAGAGAT